>JAQPZY010001015.1:330000-560000 GCA_029931535.1 Margaritifera margaritifera | reverse complement strand
ACACACACACACACACACACATATATATATATATATATATATATATATATACCGGCAGATATCAGTCAACAACTATTTATTTGAAATTTCGATGGCCGCTAGTTAATCCTGTCGCAAGCACCGTGCGAGCCGTTACGTAATGACACATGTTGTGCCAAGCTTGTCGGAGACAGAGAACATCTGATGCCTAATGGTTAGACACTAGGGCAGTTTCATCAATATAACATATACAAATTCAATTCAAAATAACTTCACTGGGTTTCTTTTTTCCAATTTATGGGGAACTTATAGCATCAACCTGAATATAAAGTGGTCATATTTTCAAAAGAAGCAAATTGGTTTTAAAGAATTGCTATCCAAATGAGCCCACAGTTTGGGTGATTCTAAAACTATATTCCAGATGAGGGTAGTGCAGGTTCTGTCAAACTATTTCAATAAATCCTTTTTATTCTGCCAGCATTATCAGAATATAAAATGAAAACTCATTAATGTATGCGGTAACGCCCCTGTGTAACAGAAGTGTAGATATTATAATATTTTTCAAATGTGTTAGACTCATATAGCAGAGTTTTAGCTCGAACATATTTAAAATCTGTTTTTAGAGCGATCAAGAGGAAATGTGTCTGTCTACTGAATATTCAGACGACTAATCAGGCATGCTGTAAGCATAGTACATATTGTAGGTATAAAACATGATATTCAAGAACCAGACAGCGAGCGCAGACTCGGAAGCGTGACATGAATTTATATCACTTTCCTTTATTGAATGTATCACTTTTCTCATATTACGAACCTATACAAATTTATGCCTAGTATTTTGATCATTCCGTCAAATGTTTTAAAATGTGTTTGTTCCTGGTTATTTAACTTAATTATTTTCTCAACTGTTCTAATACGACGGAGCAAATCACATCAAACATCTTGCTACCACCATCACAACCACCACCATCAACATCATGATTAGAGTTTCCGTCGTCGTGATTGCTATCACAACATTCAACGCCATCGTCTATGCTCTTCCCGTTGTGATGTCTTTTTTTGACTGACTTCAAATGTGGAAACATATCTCTGTCTGTCTGTCTCTCTCTTTCTCTCTCTTTCTCTCAGCTGTGGACGCCTATGTGCTGAACGCCGATCCTTGATTTCCCTTTATTTTGGACATTCTACCTTAGGGGTATTCATCTCTCTCTCTCTCTCTCTCTCTCTCTCTCTCTCTCTCATATCTGTATTATAGCTTATGCATAAGGTATTAACCAATATTTGTATCGTGTGATTAAACGTGTTAGTCATGATAATTTATACTATCTTCAAGGTTATAACTTCCTTATCAAGATTTATTTGATCAGCCATTAGATGTCACATTCCGGTGCAGACATTGTTTAGCATAAATCAAAGTAATTTTATATCAGATGTCACGGTTCGGTGGCAGTCACTTTTAACAAAGCTAAATTTATTTTAAAATCAATATCACTTTCTTACCGATGCGTCAATTTAAGAAATGTTATTATACATCTTGATATGTTGATTTGATGTGGGCGCAGAATAATGACCATTATGTAAAAAGGGGGATGGGGGTGGGGAGACATTTGTGATAGAAGAAAGGTAAAGGATTTAATATGTGTATACTATTTCAAACATTAGACATTATCACGATTGATTCTTTGAAGAAAACAACAACATTCACATTTTAGTGCCTTTCACAAATATCTAAATATACATATCTGCAATTATCCAGTATTTACACACACACACACACACACACACACACACACACACACACACACACGCACACACGAAATGAATAAAATATACGGCATATATGCAGTGCCAAGTTTGGGCGGTTTTATCAAATGTAATATCATGGCTGGGATTAATTTAGGCACTATCCTGAGTTTATTGACTGAACTTATTGGACAATATATACAAGTAATAGTATAATTTTGTTAGTAATTTTAATGCACTATTTGCGGTTTTTAATTTTACCGCTGTTTTATATTTTCCACCAACATTGCCAAAGTTCACCCTAGCCAAAAAGCAAAAGAAAAGAAAAAGCGCTATGCATCCTGGGTAAGCAGCGTTCTGTCAAATGTATCACGTCGGTAATGTAGGTATACTCATATTATCTTGCATGAATATCTCTTTAACTTGGTATACATACATTTCTGTCTGGTAGCGAAAAATACCTAAATTCATTTATCAAGTGACTTTTTTAAGTAACACCCATTCGAGTCCTTTTTTTAAAATGGAGAATGGACGTGTTGTCCCTCACTTCCAGACCCTTGATGGAGGCCCATATATTGTACTTTATTACACCCCTTGTTCCTATGTATAGGAATTCGGATCCAAATCGACGTGTACATATAATCGTAGCGTCCATTTAGGAAACGTAAAGGATTTATATAAATGGGTTATTAGCGAGGCGTAATAATCTATAAAGGTCATGAGCACTGTAAAATTATCTACCTAATATGTATTCTGTCGCATTCCAGTCGTTGTATCGTGTCGACTTACTTGGAAGTAGTTCAAATACTAAACACAGTAATTTGCTGTGACATTGTTCAACGGAAAATCACGTTCCGCATTTTATCATATCTGCGGTGTTTCAATAGAATCGTATGCTCTGGCACAATGACACATTATTGCATTGCGGTTTCACTTACAAAAACGACTTTCAAACCCGATAGGTTATGTCTGTACAGGTTTGAAGATGGGCCTGGCAGTCAAAACAATATGGTACATAATTGACCAACCAGGTGGCGATTTTGAGATCTGTTCACTATTACAACCAGAGGGAAAAGGACACGTTTATACCACCACAAGGGTGTCTGTAATGGTGTGCTATATTAACGCAAAAGTACTTGTTGTAAGGCAAGAGATAATTCTGAGCACGGACCCAATCAATAAACTTCGATGTAACTTAATCAATGTAAAGAAATTATAATCGATCATTTCACTTTAGATGACACGTATTTAGCAGCATAATTAGTAGCAGCAGCAGTGACAACAGTAGTTGTACTAATTATATAATACATGCTTGCTTGCATACATACATACACACAGACTTACACACATGTATAAAATTATCAAACAGGCCATAATATTGCATTTTTTAATTTTTATTTTTTTATTTTAACGGCACCTTTAACACATTATTGGCTATATCATGCCGAGGAAATGGGAGCTAACTGCCTTTCCCAAAGACACACTGAGGCAGCCGACTTGGGATGGCCTGGGCGAATATTGAACCCGCGACCATTGCAATTACGAGTCTGACGCTCCACCTACTGAGCTACTGCGGCTACCTAATATTGTTTTAATGATTAATGCGTAATGTAATAAAAACTCGTATGGCTAAAGTTTCTCATCCCCTCGCCAACGACGTTTGGAGGAGATATAGCGTTCGTTAGTTTGTTTGTTTGTTCGTTACCCCCTTAATCCACCAATATCTCGGACTCTGTTTCACCTACACTTATAAAAAATGGAACATGGACGCATCTCTTAAAAGAATGACTCAACCATAATAAACTAGGTCACCGTGACCTCATTTGCACGTTTAAGTAACTTTTTTCAGCTGTTTTTGTTGTTGTTGTTACACTCTTAATATACTGGAATATATTCACCTACACTCATGACAATTGGTATGTAGATACATCTGGACGAAAGTAACTCAACCATAACAAAATCGAGGTCAATTTGGCCCAATGTTCACGTTTGAGTGATATTTGTATTTTCAGTTGTTCGGTACACCATCGATATCATGGACACGTTTCCACTTACACATATGAAAATTTGCATGTAGATGCATCTCGACAAAAGTAACTCAGTCATACAAATTCTAGGTCAATGTGACCCAATTTTCAGGCTTGAGGGACTTTTGTATTTTAAACTATATGTTCGATACACCCTATATATCTTGAACCATATTTCACAAACATGCATGAAAATATTGATGTTATAATATCTAAAAAAAAGTCACTTAACAATGGGAAAGTTGACATAACTTTCAAGGTTAAGTGACTTTTGAATTTTTAGCAATTCGTTTGCTTCACCCTCAATATCTTGGACTCTATTTTACCTACCCTCCTGACAACTTACATGTAGATGCATCTTAACGAGAGCAAGCCAACCATACCAAAGGTAGGTCAATATGACCATATATTCATGATTTCGTGACTTTTTATATTTAGCTATATGTTTGTTTTATCCTCAATATCTTAGACCCTATTTCGTATATACGTATGAAAATTTAAATGTTGATGAATGTCAAGGTGTGTAATTCTACCATCTCGAAACTAAGCCATTGTGATCTAACATTCACGCTTGATAGACTTCATTGTTTTCAGCTATTTATTAAACTCTCAATATCTTAGACCCTATTTCACCTTCGCTCATGAATATTAGCATGTGGAGGCTTCTAAATGAGGGTAACTCAACCACACTAAAACTCTGTCACTGTAACCTAATTTTCATGTCTGAGTGACTTTTGTATTGGCAGCCATCTATTCTTTACACCCTCAATATTTTGGACCCTATTTTACCAACACAAGAGAAAATTCGAATGTGGATAAATCTCAAGAAGAGTCAATCAACCATACCAAAAGAAGATCATTTTGACTTAATTCTCAGGCAAGAGTGACCCTGGTATTTTTCTTTACACCAATCCGTATATTATCAGCCACTCCAAATTTGCATCTGTTGGCAGTGGCGTACTAAGGGTAAATGGCGCCCGGGGCGACGATGATGGTCAAAGGGCCAGAAATCGAGGCCCGATATTTGTATCAGCTGTTTTGGCGCTTCAAGACCTCTGGCGCCCGGGCAACCGCCCCGTCCGCCCCCCTCCTCCGTTAGTACGCTACAGTCTGTTGGTGAGGGCTTCGTCTTTAAAAGTAAACGCTTTTTAACTTAGTTCAGAATTGGAAAATATCAACCCTTTTTAAGAAAAAATGATCAATCACACATTCAGAGTCAAGCATATGGTAGTTTTGTAGTGGAGACTTGCGTTCAATGAGAACATGCACGTCATTTTACCTCTTTATTGATTTATGTTGAAAGATGTACTCCATATCTTGATTAATGATCGCCACGACCAGAAAATAGCTCAAGAACATGGCATAAATGAATTAGAGATCTAATTAAAAGATAAATCGATCAATCATATGAAGATGAAAGTCTTCACATGGAACTGCATCTACACCAACTGAGGGGGATGATCTTATTTTAGTGTTACGTTTTACTATGATGATTAAATGACAACAACGAAAGTCTCTGATGTTGAATGGTGGTAGCTACAATCTCTAGAAATTCAGAACCATCAGTTACTGAGAATTACATAATTTCCATGAACGTAAAATTCACGGTTAATTTGCGAAAATATTGCGAAAATATTTTCATTATGAAGACCGTGATACAAGGTACTATTAGCATGCATTTAGTTGATCATTACTTTGTGTCGCAAATAATGCGCAATTTTTATATTCGCAAACTTGTATCGACCTCTAAATATGATTAATATATTACAGTATTTTGAAAAAGTCCGTGGCCTGGACTATTCTTCACGTATAAATACCACATATACTCACGGATATGTCGGGTTAAATTGCAAACAACATAGAACTTGATTTTCCGTCGCATAATGCACAGGCAGATCAGAGTCTATTTTGTTTGTTCTACCAATAATCCTAACAAACTTCATAGACCCAGATCTGCCAGTGTAGTATACGACCACCGATCTGGATCTTTGCAGTTGGCAGTTGGATCCGACTTATACTAGAGTATATACGGTATATTTTCTTACTTTCGGAAATGTTTCACTTACAAGGCGGAAGACACAATTATTACTTTTCGGAGCCAACGTCAACACTGTGAAATAGGTAACAATATTACCTTTTCATGCTTGAAATTATAAATAATTACAAGGATTTTAATGCTAAATGTTTAAATACTTGTGTTTGTAACATTCGTAAACATCAAGAATAAAACTTGTTATGTTACAATGCCTTTTTCATATCTGTGAAAAACGGTTTCAATATCATACGAATCAAGATCAACTATAGCGATGACTAAAATAAAAAAAATCAATCTGAGAAATCACGTGTATAAATATGTTTAGAAATGAAAGTAAAATATAGTAATTTCCTAGCTGAGTCAGACTGAACCAATGCGACGCCTATGAATACTACGTTCGAACTTCTCACCTACTTATTATATCTAGAATGTGACCGCGTGTCCGTCCGTTTGTCCGTCACTGTTTTGTGTAACCTGAACTCCATATACACAAAATGAGGTAGGTATTTTGGTATGATGATTTAAGAGAATGGGTAGATCACAAAGAAGGTTTTATGTCCTAGATGCAGACCCTGGGGAGGGAACGGAGATTGGGGTCAAAGGTCGCATTTTTAAAGATAATATAGACTTTTTCGTGTAATCATAACTCGATCTAAATGACAACAGCGAAAGTTTCTGATGCTAAATTCAGTTCTTGGGCGAGGAGGGATGGAAGGTCAAAGATCCCATTGTCACAAGTAATATTGACTCCTCCTTGTACTCTGAACTCCATCTATAGCAAAAGGCCTTTTCAGGTTAGCGCTTGGGTTAGAACACTCCTAAATAAATATAACGTGACACCGTTGTAGTGGTTTAAAACAATACCAGTTTAGTTTCAAAAGATTCCTGGAAATAAAACCCAATTTTATGCCCGCAATTTTTTTAAATTTTAATATTAATTCTACATTACATTATTTGTAAGCGTCTTTGCAACTAAATTATCTGTTGATGGTAATTTTCTTAGTGCATTTATTTGCTAATGAAATATTTGGCAATAAGGATGTAAGGTAATCTGTTAGATCTGAAAGGAAAACATTTCCCAGAGAGTAAGTAAACAGCCAGGCGAACTTAGAAGATATAAAGCTGAAATATCTGTGTAAATGTACTGTGTATTCTTGCAATGAGGTAAAATAACGTCTATAAGACCAAACTTATGTAACGCAGTTTTCCCACAGACTTAGCTTATAATTCATTTATGTTTTAGCAATTGCCACCATATATATCGTGCTGACAAGAAATAATAATAATAATAATAATAATAATAATAATAATAATAATAATAATAATAATAACAATAATAATAATAATAATAATAATAATGGACGATGAGGATGTTTCTGCTTCTCCTGCTGATTATTATTATTATTATTATTATTATTATTATTATTATTATTATTATTATTATTATCATCATCATCAATTAGGCGTGAAATTTGTTTAACTGGGTTTGTTTTAAAGGAAGAAATCAAAAGGGAGGGTTCTTTGATAACAGGAGTAATATTTATAATGCTTGTATATGTATGAGTGAAGCATCCGTCATGCTGTATCTGGATATCTCCATCAATATCATTACCATTGCTTTCGAATGCGAAACTATGCCCTCAGAATGAACGCCCAGTTTTGGAAAGCAAAAACGTGTACCAAATGTTTTAGACGCATGTGAAAAAGTTTATCGGGTCATATTTTCTTATAATATTTGTCAACAGAAAGGAAAATGAAGGTTCTTAAATCTCCATCCGAGAGTATCTGAAAGAAAATTCATTTGTCAGAACGGGAACAGGGCAAAACAACAGAATTTAGGCTATATTTGTTTGCTTCATAAGCTGCATTTAAACGGAAGCAGAATAAGTCTTACTTAAAAGCACGACAAAATTACCATCTACACTAATATAAAATTGTATTTTGTCATAGTGATACATTTAGAATTCGTGAATCTTGACTCTGAATGTTTGCGGATTTAAATGACGGCTTCTGGAAACCGACTCCTTTATCGTTTTTTTGAAGTAATACGTCAGACTGATTCTCCATTCAACTGTAAGAATAAGGTTGGATCAACAGTGTCTATTCACAAAAAACTAATATTACTGTACTGTGCGTAGTGTTCCTTAAAAAGTAAAAGAAGGGTTCCAGGCCTTTTGTCTTAATTTTCTTTAGTTTCTGGATAATTGTATTTTTTTTCATTTATTTTGTCTCGTCGATGCATTGGTCAGTCTATAAAAGATACATTGCAAAAGGACTTCAAAGACAATGATATACATCATTTGTGTGTATATGTATGTGTGCGTGTGTGTGTATGTGTGTGTGTGAAATATGAATTGACCACATCATATAAAATCGGTGTATTTTATGTTGACACTTACCCCATGTGAATTAATTTTAATTGTTTAGTGTATACGGAAGACTTCATGAAGAACGGTTTAAAAAATGTTGAAACCATGACGATTTGAATTTGCATATGAAATGTAGTGGCAGTCAAGCTAGACGACGGACACTAGACCTGAGTGTCTTATTTCTTCTCTAAGAAAATAATGTAATCAATGGAAGATATAATTTTATTATCAGAACAAAACACCTACATTTTCCGAGACAAAAATATTTGCTTTCCTGATGAAAATAAGTACGGCACGCGTAAGTATGGTGTTCTTCGTGTTGGACGTATAGCTTCATTCGCGAATGAAGTCTTGATTTGAGTGCAAATTAAATATTTCCGAACCCGAACAAATTACTCTCAACACGCATTTTAAATACATCTTTTTATATAAGTTTTCATTGAATCTTTAGAAAAATAAAATATTTTCACTAAAAAGATTTTATTTTCGATCGCCGCGAAAATTACACTTTTGTTGCTGATAAAGAAGTAGTTTCTATACGAACCCCCGACCCCAATTTATTTTCTCCGCGTTGAAAACTGCATTTTGGATGTGAATGGAACTATTTTGGATGCAAAATAAAATTGACTTTTGTACATACATTTCCTTTCCACGCAAAGAATATAAACTCAGTCGCGAGAATAATGCCTCCGAATATTATTAAATCACTTTAAAAATGTGCCTTTTATAAACAGTTGTGTGTGGAGAGAGAGAGAGAGAGGGGGGGGGGGTATGGTAAAAGCAGGTCTTTATTGTAAAGCTTTACCTATAATGTTTGCGGAAGGCGGTAAGAGGACACAACATATTTTAAGGGAAGAGATATCAAAATAGATAAAGTCTATTACATATTTTGATCTCTCTCTCTCCCTACACAACTGTTTAGAAAAGGAACATTTTTAAAGTGATTTCACTTTTCAAAGCGACGGAATATTTTGATCCTTCCATCCATCCGTACTCGAAGCTATCTTCTCCTCAACTTTTGGATGGAAATCCAATAATAATGATCGTTTGGACGGGTATACCAGTGCAAATACTAGGTTTTATATATAGTTAGAGTATTTAGAGTATTTTGATACACTTTAGAGTATCTTTTATACTCTTTAGAGTGTTTTGATAGACCTTGGAGGGTTTTGATACACATTAGAATGTTTTGTTACACTGTAGAATGTTTTTATGCACTTGAGAGCGTTTTGATATACATTAGAGTTTTTTGATACACTTTAAAGTGTTCTGATACACTTTTGAGTGTTTTCATTCACTTTAGAGTGTTTTGATACACTACAGAGTGTTTTTTGGCTAACTTTAAAGTGTTTTGATACACTTTAGAGTGTTTTTATACTCTTTGGAGTTTTTTGATACACTTTAGAGTATATTGATACACCTTGGAGTGTTTTGATGCACTTTTGGAGTGTTTTGATACACTTTAGAGTGTTTTTATACTCTTTAAAGTGTTTGGATACCTTTTAGAGTGTTTTGGTATACTTTAGAGTGTTTTTGACACTATGTATAGTGTTGTGATACTCTTTGGAGTGTTGTGATACACTTTAGAGTGTTTTGATACACTGTAGAGTGTTTGTATACTCTTTAGAGTGTTTTGATACACTTTAGAGTGTTTTGATACACTATGGAGTGTTTTGATACATATTTGAGCATTTTGATACATTTTAGAGAGTTTTGATATACTTTAGAGTTTTGCATACACTTTAGAGCATTTTGATACACTTTAGAGGATTTTGGTACACTGGAGATTGTTTTGATACACTTTAGAGTGTTTTTATGCTCTTTAGAGTGTTTTGGTACACATTAGAGAATTTTGATACACTTTATAGTGTTTTAATACACTTTAGAGCATTTGGGTTCACGTTAGAGCATTTTGACACACTTTAACGTGTTTTGATACACTTTAAACTGTTTTTATACTCTTTAGAGTTTTTTTTGATACACTTTAGAGTGTTTTGATACCCCTTAGAGCATTCTGATACTGTTATGTATAATGTTTACGTATTTAACTTTTGTCCTACATATTTAACTTTGTCTTTGTTTATAGGATGTAAACAAGTTGTTTACCTATACTTCGATGTCAGGGTTGCTTTAATTTACAATTATACCGGTATTTCCGCTAGAATTACTGATATTTGTCAGGTAAGCCATATGATTTTCTAGAAAATTATATTAGGTGACCTGTGTTTATATATAGCAAGTTTGGTAGGCAGTATTTCATTCCTATGCTAACTATTAGTCTTTAAGGAATTTGGTTTAATAATCACATGTTTATAGTTGTGTTGTGAAAATCAGAGGAAATACAGAGGGAGGAATTATTTATTTAAAATATTCGTTGGAATTACTAAGGTGCTCATTTTAATTTTGGATTGATGCATGACTTTGGGATTTTTGTGGATTCAGTCAAAGATATTCTGGATTATACCATTCAGGCACATCAGGACATTCAAGCCTACATTAATTCATTGAAAAGATTCTATTTTTTAAACTTGTGATTAGGGCACTTAGGTTTATTGGATTATTTTGATTTTAATTCACAATTTTGTAAGTGTCTTTTTGAATTTTCATTTTAATTGTCTACAAATAACTTGCTTGTTGATTTTACTTACATTGTTGGTTTCACTTTCTTTTTGTTACATATTTTTAGGCCATAGAGTTGTAACAGAAATTGGGGGTCGTCCGGGATGTGAATTTCTTTAAATTACAATTTAAATTGAATTTTCCTTGTCCCTGTTGGAGATTTTTATTTCACCCATTTGAGAAATATTTAGTGAAAACAGCACGCAATAACAATGTCATCTTAAGTAGAGAACTTTGTTTCAAGCCCTACCCAGGTAGGGTTAGAGTCTATGAAAAAGGACGAGTCACTTGAGCTTGCCAGACATTATGATCTTTCGGAAGCGAAAGCGTCTTTGACAAAGCAAGAGATAACGAATATTTTAGTTCCATATATGGTGGAAAAGGAAAGTTTGGGTAATAGTGCTTTGGGTTTAATTGATAAATCTGTATTTGGTTTTGATAGGAAATTAAGGGAATTACAGTTAAAAAAACAGATGGAATTAGAAGTAAGAAAGCTTCAGCTTCAGAAAGAAATGATGGAACTAAAAATTCAGAAAAAGGAGAAGGAAAGGGAAATGCAGATGAGAGAGAGAGAGAGAGAGGAGGGGAATGCATATGCTGCGAGAGAAAGATTAGAGAGAGATTAGAGAGAGAGAGATGCGAAGAGAAGAAAAGGAATTGCAACATAGATTAAAAGAATTAGAACTGGCAAGCGGACCCCCCCCCTCCCATTTTAGAGACAAGTTCAGGTTTTGATGTTACCAGATATGTTAGGTGAATACCCCCTTTTCAAGAAAAAAAACGTAGATAAATACTTTCTTCATTTTGAGAAAATTGCTGAAAACTTTAATGGCCAAGAGAGCATTGGACTTTGTTATTACAAAGTGTACTTATTGGCAAAGCTCATGAAGTTTACACTTCACTGTCAGTACAACAGTACAACAAAGCACTGATTATGATGTAGTTAAGGAGTACATCTTGAAGGGTTATGAGTTGGTACCTGAGGCATATCGACAAACGTTTAGGAATTGTAGAAAATAAACTGGACAAATTCATGTCGAATTTGCAAGGGAAAAAGAACAACTATTTGATAGGTGGTGTTCAGTCAAGAAGGTTGATCAAGATTACGATATCCTCAGACAGCTCATATTAATTAAAGAGTTAAAGAGGTGTATCCATGGTGATGTCAAGACCAATCTTGACGAGCAGAAAGTGGAAACTTTGGAAAATGTTGCTCGTATGGTTGACAATTATTTCTTGACGCACAAAATCAAACATCTGATAAGACTGATCAGAAATCCTTATCTCTTCCTACGTGCATATATTGTGTAAAGAAAAGGCACTTCATTTCTGATTGCTTCAGGTTGAAAAAGCAACAGAATAAAGACGGAGCTATTCCAAATATCAGTACAATTGTTGGGTCAAACAAACACCAGTCTTATTCTAATATGGAGACTTATGAACCATTCATGTCAGAAGGTTCTATATCACTTATTGGTGTTTCTGCCAAACCTATCCCTTCTCAGAGTCTTTTGCTATCAAATATTTTGCCTTTGTCTGAGAAGTCTTCTTCTAGTGAAAGTGTACTTATTCAGGGAGAAGAGTGCGGTTATGTAAATGTTCCTCTCCATTGTCTCAATTTGGCATCAGACTTAGTTTCCGGACCTGTGACTGTTTGGGCAGTGACTGCTTTACCGATAGAAGGTATCCATTTGTCACTAGGCAATGACCTATCTGGAGATAAGGTCGTGGTTAATACATTTGTAACCAACAAGCCATGCTTGGATCAGAAAGGTGATCATATTGAGATTGAAATCCCTGATTTGTATCCTGCTTGTGCAGTTACCATAGCTATGGCAAAAAGAGCTCTTGAGAATGATGTTGATCAGGAAAATATTCCTTTAACTGACATATGTTTTGGTCAGTCTTTTTATGAGGTCACTTTCTCTCCTGATATTGATCAATCAAAAGATATTAGTCACAGTGATCATCTTTTCGCAACTCATTCTCTCTATTCTCATAAGGGTGACAAAAGACAATCACTCGTTGTCTTACAGGAACAAGATCCTGAGATCTCCTGTTTGTTTTAGAGGGCTATTAGTGAAACTGAAGCCACACAAGTTCCAGTGTGTTACTTTGTGAAAAATGGCGTCCTTATAAGAAAATAGTCAGTGAGCTATCAAATTATTGTTCCTAAGTCATATCGACATGAAATTCTTAGTCTAGTCCATGAAACTCCTTTGGCTGGTCATTTATGAGTCAATGAGACTTATCAGAAGATCATGAATGATTTTTATTGGCCGAAAGGAAAAAGTGATGTTTCTAAATACTGTAGATCTTGTCAAACTTGTCAAATGGTAGATACTACACTTGTGAAACAGTATCCTTACAGGATAAATCCTCTCAAACAGGAATATTTGAAGAAAGAAATTCAATATTTACTGGAGAATGATTTTGTAGAACCAAGTAAAAGTAACTGGAGTTCACCAAGTATTATTATGCCTAAGCCAGAAAATACATTCCGCGTGTGCACTGACTATAGAAAGTCAACAGTGTCCCCAAAACGGATTCATTTCGAATGTCAAGAATGGATGATTGCATTGATAAAATTGGAAATGCGAAATGACACCAAGTTTGACCTTTTGAAAGGATTCTGGGAAATTCAACTCACAGAAAGAGTAAAAGAAATTTCGACATTTGTAACTCCAGATGGGCTTTATTAATATAAAGTGATGCCTTTTGATATGAAAAATTCTCCAGCAGCATTCCAGCGTCTTATGAACATGATAACATATGGCCTAGATGATTGTGACGCATACATCGATGACGTCATTATCTACAACGACACATTGGAAGATCACTTGGAAACCATTCGGAAATTCTTCGATCTTCTCAGTGATGCAAATCTGACGATTAATTTAAGCAAAAGTGAGTTTTGCTTGTGTCACATTTTTAGGACATATTGTAGGACAAGGTCAAGTTAAACATGATGAAACTAAGGTCATGGCTATCTCTGAATTCCCTGTGCCTGTTTGTAAAAAGCAAATTATGCGATTTTTAGATATGGCTGGATATTCTTGGAAATTTTGATCAAATATTTCCATAATTGCCGAACCTTTGACAAATTTGTTGAGTAAGAATTCCAAATTTCATCGGTCTGACCAGTGTCAAGAATCCTTTAATAAAGTAAAGGTCATGCTTAAGAATGCACCAGTTCTTTCTGAACCAAATTTCAGCCAATTATTTATAATGACTGTTGATGCAAGTGATGTATGGGATGGTGGAGTATTGATTCAAGAAGACAAAAATGGCGTGGATCATCCATTGTGCTATTTTTCTAAAAATAAAATAAACAAGCACAAAATAAATTATTCCACAATTGAGAAGGAACGTTTGGCTTTGATATTGGCTTTACAACATTTTGAAGTGTATGTTACCTCGGCTCTTTCTCCGGTCACAATTCCCTTACTTTCATCAACAAAATGAAAGATACAAATGGAAGATTGTTGAGATGGGGAAAAGACAATGTGATCGCAGATGCACTCTCACGGGTATAGACTATATTGCATTGTTTTGTGTAATTAAGCTTTGTGACATTTATAAGACATCTTCCTGTGTAATTTTGACTGGTGTAGTATCAGATGCATATTTAAAAGAAAGCTTTCTCTCATAAATCTTTCTTTTTCTTTATGAGGATGGTGTTATGTGTAATGTTTACATATTTAACTTTTGTCCTACATATTTAACTTTGTCCTTAGTTATAGGATGTAAACAAGTTTTTTACTTAGAATTCGAGGCCAAGGTTTCTTTCGTTTACAATTATACTGGTTTTTCCACTTAGCGTTTTGTATACACTTTAGAGCATTTTGATTTGATACACATCGCATAATGCGCTGGCTGATCTGGGTCTATGCAGTTTGTAAGGAATAATCACTAGAACAAACAACAATGACCCTGATCTGCCGGCGCATTATGCGACGGCTGATATGGATCTATGTTGTTTTCATTTGGACCCGAGTTATACGCGAGTATATACGGTATGTTTTGCGTGTTTATGACAGGGTGTTTGTAATCAGTCGGCAGTGTAGCTGTTTTTATATTTTTCAGTATTTTAAAAAAAGAGACGATGTATGTATGTATTTATGTATGTATGTATGTATGTATGTATGTATGTATGTATGTATGTATGTATGTATGTATGTATGTATGTATGTATGTATGTATGTATGTATGTATGTATGTATGTATGTATGTATGTATGCATGTATGTAAGCAGGAATGTACATATGTATGTATGTATGTATGTATGTATGTATGTATGTATGTATGTATGTATGTATGTATGTATGTATGTACGTATGTATGTATGTATGTATGTATGTATGTATGTATGTATGTATGTATGTATGTATGTATGTATGTATGTATGTATGTATGTATGTATGTATGTATGTATGTATTAATTCATGTATACGGACTACTTATAATTACTTCTACTTACTCATCTCTCTCCATCTCTCTCTTTCTCATCTTTCGACAATTTTTCCAAGTACAATGATATGTTTTGGAAAATGCAATTTGTATAACCAAGTTACGTGCACAAAATGAGTCTTTTTCTTACTAAAATCTGAATTACTGCGACCATCAGATTCCAAATGTAATATTCAAATATTGTAAATTATTCAACATGACAGTTCGATTTCTCCGAGACAGATGTTACTAACAGTAACAGTACTGCCTAAAAGATACAGTACATTGTAATTAAAATAACTTTTCTAGGAAATATGTTTTAAGGTTGCGTGACTAAATTTTGGTGGTGTGAGCAACTTAACCAAAAACAGACACCTGTTTTGTAACATTATATAAAATGCACAATAAACGGCGGAAAAAAGGAGTGAAAAGCGGTGGGGCATATTTGTTCTGGGTCCTTTTTATACGTGGTGTATGATTTCCTATACGATCATTCTTAAACTAGGACAATTTTACCTTTCGCTGGTTACCGGCCTAAATTAGTCTCACTCACTCAGACTCTTGCGTGGCACAGTGAATTCATCGCTATACGAAGTTCTGGTAAAAGAAAAAAATAAAATAAATTCAAAATATAAAATATAAAAAAATCACAAACGCACAACAACAACAAAACCTCAGGTTTTCTCCTGACGCCAGAACGAGAAATTGGAAAAGCGATTTCATTGACTGACGAGAGGAAATGGTGTCTTACGTCATTGTGATGGTAAGATGATCCGTTACATTTCACTGCACATGCACAGGCTGATTTAAAAACACCTTCTGCAGCGGTAGTGATGTCACATTCTATCCTTTTAAGTTTTCAATAATATTTTGGTTTGAATAATTTCATGCAATATGTCTGAAACAATTTTAGCTAGAGAGAGAGAGAGAGAGAGAGAGAGAGAGAGAGAGAGAGAGAGAGAGAGAGAGAGAGAGAGAGAGAGAGAGAAGGAGATGTGGCAGTTCACTTTTACAAAGTTTTACTGAAGCATCTTCTGTCGTAAAATAGATCAATGAAACATTTATCCAGACCCTCGTGTGGCGAAACTCTCACAGAGCCACGCGAGAGTCTGGTTGAACGAGACTAGCATAAATTGGCAATCTTATATCTTTGGCCGATAACAAGAGAAATCTCTGCCTCTCGATTGCTTAATTTGTAACGTCATGCGCACCACACCGAGCTTTGAAACTCACCATGAATTGCAGTGATTGGTTGAAAGCTTTACATTGGTGCAGTGCATGATGGGTAAAAAGTACAACATTTTGTTGTACCTTTATCAAAGATGGCAGCTGATAGGTATTTACGGTCACATGACCACAGGAAGTGTTACGCGGTTGTCAGCAAAAAACTACTTCCGCACCGCTTGCTTTACTGGCTTGAGAGTGTCATACTTTGATTTGATAAAATCTCATGTTTTGCGATGGTGTAGGCACGGACTGTTTTTGACACGTAACATACTAACTGGTAAAAAAAAGTCACATCACTGATCATTCAGAACTTGTCAGCTCTGGCGGAAACAAAGGCGTATTATCTCCCATTTCGAAGCCTACCGGTGTCAATATCCCCAGTTTGTATTGTACCTGAGGTCTTGAGCAAAGCCTTGACATGATTAGAAAGTATTAGTCCCCGCCCCCACCCCCCACCCCCAAAAAGAAAAGAAAATGCTACCCATCTTGCAGCTGCAACAGTTAGAAGCAAATGTATATCTAGCCACTGATACAATGTATTGTGATTATATTTCTTCCCTTGTTGTTCTATTAGACAAAGAACACGTGATGTCAGGACGTCAGCTCTAGAAATATAAATAAGTGACTCCTAGAGAGCGAGCCAAACTTCTTGTTGCATGTCCTCACAATATCCCCTTGATGGATTGTTGCTAAAGTACAGCGTATTTTCCTGTTATATGTTGGAGCACCCTAGGTAACATGATTTCTTCGTGAATAGTTTAATGACGTCTGTCGCTTTTGTTGTATGGACAGGAGGGGGCTATATACGGAGTTATTTTCTTAGCACTAGGAAGCAACATAAGCACCATTGCCTACAGACTATATCAGTGACACTGTATATGTATAGATATGTATAGTTACTGTACAAAGTTAAAAAATATGTTAAAGTAAGTAAGCGTTACTGGCTAATAACAATCTGAAAATCCTATTATGGAAGAGATATCTATTTCAGGAGTGTAAGGTTTATAAAATGTATAGTAGACAATTTTAATACTCATTTGGTTCCTCTCAGTCTGCTTTAGCATTCGTAGAGTTTGCAACGAATAGCAAATTGCACGCCCTCGGAACTGTGTCATTGCTCTCCATCAAACAGTATTTTCATTAAGCCTGCG
Organism: Margaritifera margaritifera; assembly: GCA_029931535.1. Lineage (NCBI taxonomy): Eukaryota > Metazoa > Mollusca > Bivalvia > Unionida > Margaritiferidae > Margaritifera > Margaritifera margaritifera. The sequence continues at coordinate 542,401 of JAQPZY010001015.1, read as the reverse complement.
TCATAATAGAAATGCTGCCTTCTTGACAACCTGCAATCAAATTTAACTAAACAAGAAAACTGCAGTAAAGTTATGTGACAAGTTCATACTCGTTCATACACACATCAATAAAACTTAAGCTTACATTTTTAATAGCAGATGAGAATGAATACAACTCTGATGGCTATTGTGTGTGCAGCTATGTATGCAGATATCACTTATAAAGCTTCCACACGCACAAAAACACACACGTCTGACTAAATTCTGTTCTTCAAATAGACGGAAAACAAAAGACAAAGAAAGACAAAGACAATGGAGCGTATGTTAATTATATTATGCGACGTCCATGTATCCTGTTTTAGATAAATCGGTATAATAAGAGATCACCCTTATTTCATCCTTTACAACATCATAATGTAATGTTATTGCAAGCATCGTAGCAAATTTGTGGCGACAATAGTCAAAGTACTGTAAACCTCCTAAGCGGAAGTATTAGACTCTTGGGTTTAAAACTGGATTGCCTATTTTCTTGAACTTATTGTTTTATGCTAATGCTTGATAAACTCTATCGGTGCTTTTGATTCCGTTACTAATTGTAAATCAGTAGACATCTCGGAATCTCCAAATACTGTGATTCTCTCAATAACGCGGTTCCTGGAACCATACAAGTATATTGCATTATAAGCGAGGTTATGTTATACTGAGGTATGGTACAAGCGAAGCTGGGTCATAATCAATTATGTTGCTCAGAAAACCCCAGGAAAGAATGATATCCAATGATGTGAAACAATGTTATTGCTGGTTCGAATGGCCGTGTTCCAAAATCAAGTAAAAAAAGTTATGTGACAGTGATAGATATAACGGTAGTCAGTGTAATGGAATCCACGAGCATAAATATGTTATTTAAGGAGACATGGTTTACTGAGGGGGGACTTATTAAGTGAAGTGAGGGACCATTGCATACTTTAAAAGAATGCAGCGGTGATATAATACATTCTAACCTTATATTTTAAGAATTATATATATATATATATTTCTTGTCCTTTATTTTATATTTTATATTCCTTTTAAAGTTCATTACCACTTATGTTTTTTCATGAAGGAATACGTGTTTACGTTTATTTCCATGGGTTTACCTTTCATAATGTTGCTATCAATTTGTTTTTTTTTCTTTACAGGTTTGGTACTTAACTTTCAATCGGCACTATATAGCCAGGATTGTGCTGATGTGCCGTTCAACTCTAGACATATAAATATTGTCCAAAATCTCATTAAAGTCACCTCCTTTAACCAATACTTCCTATATCCAATCAACGTCTGATTTTCCTATTTCTTCATATCATGTATATATTCATTCGTAACTTCGAGTTCAATCCTACGGATCATACCTCGAATGTATGCCAATAGCTCTCATTCGGACCACCTCGGTTATTTACGAAACAAGGATTGAGCGAAAAGTTGCGAATGCATTTACCTATTTTTTCGGTCGGAACTTCTCGGTCAATTCAATCAAAGAACTAGCCAAGGTGGTTAGAATAGATTGCGGTTTCTTTTTGCAATGAAATTTCCGGCGAACATAATGAATGATTTGTCTCTAAATTACTGAGGCATATTTTTCTTTCACAGAAATAGCCGAGGTGGTCCGAAATGCTTTATATTTTACATCCCTTGATCAGTTATCTCCCTTGCGCATTCAGTTCCCATCCATTCCATTCCATTGGTGGCTTTCTGATAGAGTTCGCACTGCACGTTTTATGACTCAGAATACTAATTCAACTCCCAGAGTAAACCTATGGAAATACCGTTAAATGAACATTCAACAACTTTAAATTTCTAAATACTCATGATCAAAATTATATATCTAGGTATAGACCCAACTTTGATGCAAGCTTCTGTGCGGAGAAAATCATATGAGTTGCGGCTTCATTGGTTTTTTTTTCTTCTACATGTCCATGAAACATGTGTTACCCGTTCGGCACATAAAGAATCAGACCCAACTTTCATTGTAGAGTGTTCCAAAATCAAGTCTGAAAAATACCGAAATTGCATCAACAGAATCTTGTCTCTATGTTTTTTTTTCTTCTTTCATTTAAAGATAGGATAAGATCTCAAAAGATATTTTTACTAAACTTCAACTTTGTATTATTACCAAATATGGACCTCCAAACCCGTATATACTCTATTTTTTGTGTTCACCCATTTCTGCCTTGCTTACTATTTTTCCATATAATTAGTACCATGAGTCCTTAATCAACCCCTGATTTGCTTGGCCCACCTTTGCACAGTAATAGAGAGCATACGTAAACAGTGCGCATATTAGTACAATAAACGAGGAAAATGTCAGTGTGATCATCTGTATGTGTATGCATTATTTTAAAAAAAGAGTTTCAAATGTCAGCAATCGCTTAACATTCCCCAGAACACATATAATTTTAAACTAAGTTAAGGTAGGCATACGTCAATGTAAAATATGAAGTTCCAAAACATACACTACATGAAATTGGTGGGACACAAAATCATGAGGGGTTATCAGCATTAAACACGGTGAAAGATATCAAGTGATCAAATCTGAAGCATAATGTTTTAAAACACAACTAGGAAATATCAAATTGATGACCATAATTACTCTATAAATGGTAAACTCATATATTTAGTTGCATACATATTAACCAATATGCAAAACACCCTATCCAACATAGATAATCCACACAAATCCACACACTCTACCCCCCCCCTCTTTCATGGTAATATTTATCATATGTAAAAGTGTGCTTAATGCCCTATGTTGCTTGTTATCCACAAATGGAACTAGAATTTGCATAGAGGATGATCGAATTGCTCACAGTGCGGGCGCAAGAGTATTTGGCGCCCTAGGCGAACCTTCAGCTTTGCGCCACCCCCTCCCCCATAATTAACTTTTGAAAATGAATATTGTGCATTTATTCTTTCCTTCTGTTTTTCTCTTTCTATTTTTATACGCTTATTATCTTTTATTTTACACTATTTCTTTTTCCTTTTTTTTTTATTCATACATTTTTTTGCCGCCCCCCAACATTTTTCCGCCCTAGGCGACCGCCTAGTCTGCCTAGTGGTTAAACCGACCCTAATTGCACATGCACATGCGAAACCCCTGTGAGCCTGCTGTTTTCTGTAGGACTCACGGTACTAATTCAACTCGCACGGTAAACCTATGGAAACACCATTATATTAAAATTCAATAACTTTAAATTTATAAATACTTATGATCAAACCGATATCTCTCTGTATAGACCCGTCCCTGATACGAGATTCTGCGTGGAAAAAACCTAATGAGCCGCGGCATTTTTAAAAAAAAAATCTATATGTGCATGAAAGATATGTTACCCATTCCGCAACTAAAGAATCAGGCGATACTTTCCTTATTAAGCGTTCCTAAGTCAAATCTATCAAAATGCAGAAATTGCTTCAGTATATTCATGTCACTATTTTTACCAGTTACAGATAGGATAAGTTCTAAACACTTTTTTAAAATTTTATTTTGTTAAATAAAATTTTACTTCTTATTACTAACCAATTATGGACTTCCAAACCCGTACATACTCCATATTACGTTCGTACATGTTTAGACTGGTTCTTATTTTTCCCATGTAATTAGTATTTTTAGTCCTTCAAAGACCTTAAAGATATGAACTTACTACCCGGAATATTTGTCCTTGCTGTTGGAGCACATAAACAAGTGGACTGCTTAATTTTCCTGTTACTGAGTCTGACGTTAATATTCTGTGATATTTCATATCCACATACCTATGTCACAGTCGAGATATATTATCGCAAATGGCAGTTGTTAGTTGATGAATTTATTGTAAGTAGGGAATAGCTTGTCATACAATTAAAATGTGCAGATCATGCTCAGTCTAATTTGCACATCAGGTTCAGTCTAGTGGTGGATTCTGTACATGCGATAAACGTTAGTTGCTTCGTACTTCTGTTTAGTATTCAAAGTAGTTAAAACAAATATATGACAGTTATGGTTTACTTCGCATTCCTATATTCTGTCTGAAGATCTAAATTGACAGGAGGGCATTAGAACTCCTGATTCAATGTCCCATAATAACTGCTTACGATTGCATTCGTATCTTTGCTAACATAAAATAGTTTGAAAATTGAACATGCACACACACATTTACAGAGAGAGAGAGAGAGAGAGAGAGAGAGAGAGAGAGAGAGAGAGAGAGAGAGAGAGAGGGAGGGAGGGAGGGAGGGGGCAGAGAAAAATGTATAGCTATTTGTATCCTTGTGGGTTTTGTTTTTAATACATAAAATCGGGGTCTTAATAATGTCGCCTTTCCATTAGTGAAATGTCTCACTCTTGTATGTGGATTTAAGTCACTGAATTAGGATTGAATAGACGTAAAGATTTAGAACTTTGATTAAATTCCTTCGACTGAACTTGGAATATTGGTACATGGTGGAACAGGTGTTTGGAGAAGAGCGCGAGACTGTTGAAAGCCTTCATATATGGTATATAGTTAATGATTTCGAGTACATCTCCTCTTTTCAATGAGGTTACTAGAGAATACAAACCCACGAATTAAATAGGCAGGGACATGCTGATGTAACAAATATAAGTATTTAGGGACCGGCTATTTAATTTTCGGGGGGGGGGGGGGAGGAATTTTTTTGAACCAGGATATATTTTTTTTTTACCTCAAGATCATTTTCTTTTGCAACTAATATATTGGATATAATAGGTTCTTTTATCTATAAAACAAAGTAAGAATATTATTTTCTCGAGCTATTTAAGGGCCGAAAAATTTGTTGGGAAAAAATCAAGCGACTCCACACACACACATAAATTGTGGCGGACATTGAGATAGCGCAAGTGAGTAGGGGTGGGAGTAAGGACGAGAATAATATAGCATACATTGTTATGTTCGCATTCCAATGTATATTGCGACCTTTTTGTAAATGTTATATATCGAGATTACAAGTTTTAAAAAAGGACGTGCCACTGTTTGCTGAAACCCAGCTCATCAGAGTTATAATTATCAGAGTCTTTCGGAAAATTTGACCTTTCCTGGCTTCGTATGTATGGATAGGATTTAACAACATATCAGCACAATCCTGGCTATATAGTGCCAGTGTAAACAAATCAGATATTCTACAATCATCTATTGGCTAGAATGAATATATGCTTTCTTTTCATAGAAATATTATCCACGTTTACGCATTATACACGTTTACTCATTATACACGTTTACGCATTATACACGTTTACGCATTATAGAGAGGATATTTGCTTGAAACGAGTGAATAACGGATATATTTCATCGAGTGGGTGAAAAACTCAGTATTTTCACGAGTGGCGAAGCCACGAGTGAAAATACTTAAGTTTTTCACCCACGAGATGAAATATATCCGTTATTCACTCGGAGAAAACAAATATTCTTTTTATTTTATGCTCAAGCGTATTGTCTAGCAATTTGTATACCACACTGAAGTAGCTGATTTCTTACTGCATCCCGCGCGATAATGTCAGCGGTTTGCCGTTTATGTTTTGCTCTGTTTTGTGTATATTTGCACATAAAATATCAGAAGTTACATAATGCTTCTTCCCAATTCATGGTAAAATATCAGATAAAAAGAAAATGAAACCAAAAAAAATTTATGTCTGTTGCTGGATTTGAACCCGGTTCTCCGGGATGCGAAATGGCCATCTACACTACTACACCACGCGAGCTATTGACTGCTAGTGAAAAAATATCATGATATTTTTTAACTGCAGTGAAATATCACAATCATATCACTCGGAAAATCCAGTATTTCACTGCCTAGCATAAAATAAACACGTTTACTCATTATACACGTTTACGCATTATATACGTTTACTCATTATACACGTTTACGCATTATACACGTTTACGCATTATACACGTTTACTCATTATACATGTATACGTATTTAGCTGAATTGTACGATTTCTTGATAGTTCTTTCACGAGTAGATTCGTTTTACTGTTCATATTCTTTTCTCCAAATTCTCAAATGTATTTATTCCCCAGGTACAGGCAATAAACTATTTATATTTAATGAATTAGATTAACCTTTGTTCTGATTTATGATGATCTCACTATCCTAAGTCACGAGCATAGATATACTTTAGGCGTTTTGGCATTGGGTTTATGTGTTAGCCAATAGCAACAGTTGGCTAAGTGTTTGAAGAAATCAGAACCGCTCAAAAAAAAAAAAAAAAAAAAAAAAAAAACCAAACAAAACAAACAAACATCCTAGATAAATAGATACTACTTCAGTGATTTTGGTGTGCCTCATCGTTTTCGCGAAACCTTGCTTGTAACTAAATTGCGGGAAACTTCTTGCTTTAAATCGGACGTCTCCATCTTGAAAAACACGCTGGATTCAAGGTAAGTTCTGTTATTTTATTTTATTTTTTTATTTTTATTTATTTATTTTTTTTGCTTTTCATATTGCTATAAGTAATGTTTTGCGGGAATAAATACTTTGACAAATTATTCCAATGGGCGAAGATTTAAGTCAAATACAGAGAAAACCTGATGGGATCCAAATGTCCATGTTACTCAGCGGTTAAGGCATTGGACTCGTGACCAAAAGGATGCGGGTTCCATTCATACCATCGGAACACCTGGGATCGGTTATTGTGGTGTGTTCTTGGGCAACAAACACGACTAACTTCGGCGGGATAAAACCGTCAAAGTATTGTTGCCCCCCCCCCCAAAAAAAAAATAAAAAAAAATAATAATAATAAAAAAGAAATAAAATAAAATAAAATTTATAAAAAAAATATATAAAATAAAATATGAAATAAAATAAAAAAACAATAAATAATTTATAAAAAAAATGCAAAAAGAAAAGACCCCTGCCCCCCATGCCCATGAAGCCAAGATTGTAACAATTGGAAGGATACCTGTAGATGATAACCCCGATCGCTGGCGCTCATCACTCGCAGATAATATTTCTATTGGACAGTTTTTACATCCAGGTACTTCGAAGTGATCCCTCATCCAGTTAAAGTGAAAGTTTGGTTTTAATCCTCTATGTAATCATAAAGTTTAGGATCTTATCGTGCAGTACTGACTGTATAATACGCTTGAACAATGTTGTAAAATCGTGCAGTACTGACTGTATAATACGCTTGAACAATGTTGTAAAATCGTGCAGTATTGACTGTATAATACGTTTGAACAATGTTGTAAAATCGTGCAGTACTGACTGTATAATACGCTTGAACAATGTTGTAAAATCGTGCAGTATTGACTGTATAATACGCTTACACGGTGTTGTAAAATCGTGCAGTACTGACTGTATAATACGCTTGAACAATGTTGTAAAATCGTGCAGTACTGACTGTATAATACGCTTGAACAATGTTGTAAAAATATCACTGAAGGACTTTTCTTCAAAAATTTCAACACGCTTATGGATATTAATTTAGTACAGTGACTTTAATTTTCTGTTAAAATCGTGTTGCAAACCGTAAAGACCAAGTCATTCACCGCATCAAATGAATCCGTCCTTGTAAGGAAGATGGTTTGGTTTGGTTTTATGGGGTTAACGCATTTTTCAGCACATGATTGGATATACATGGCGGCCAGTATATCTGGTGGAGGAATAACCCGGGAAAATCCCGGGAAGAACCACCGACACACGGCAAAGCTTTCTCACATAACCACATTGGCCGAGCCCAAGTCTCGAACCCACGCGGACAGAGGTGAGATGGCAGTGATCGGTAAAGGCGAGCGCCTTAGACCACTCGGCCCCCTGTAAGGAAGACAACAAAACAATAGATCTTGATATCACGAAAACCCCACCTATACTGTATATACCAAAGAGGAGTCGATCGTCCTGCCGATCGCACACTAGTTTCAGTCTACACGTAAGCCGTTTTTGATTTGGGTTGTCACAGTAAAATGATGAATTCCAAAGTGGGCAGGGCGACCAAAGCTCATAGCATACGTACTAAATATTTAATTTCAGTAATATTCATTATGGCAAAAACATTTTGACGAATAAGAACCTAAAAATTGAAATAATTTTCGCTTGCAAAATTCCCATTAATCTCATCAATGTTCTTTTAACTGAATTGAACCTTTTCGAGCTTTTTGTTCACACACACACACACACACACACACACACACACACACACACACACACACACACACACACACACACAGAGGAGTGCTTATAGAACCCCATCCGCTATATATTGCATCCTAATAATATATTCTACCATCACTGCATGCTAAGTTCCGTGATCGTTAAATTTATACGATTTGCATTTCGTATCAAAGATGCTACATGAGAAAAAGTAAATCTTCACCTTTTATGTACTCAGACACCTCACAGAATTTAATTATTGCGTCCCGCTCGACGATCAAATACTTCTGTGCAATTATTGCGTCCCGCTCGACGATCAAATACTCCTGTGCACAGCGTGAAATCGTAACCACCGCCAATAATCGTCTGCGGTAAAACATTACGGCCGGTGTGCACTTAGCTACTTACCTCAAAGAATTCCAGGAGAATAAATTGCACAATCGACCGGAAAGCAAATTTCGGTTATGGTTTGTAGTTTTGACTCTTGTGTCTATAGATGGAATAGATCGCTTGCCGGATATTTGCTGTTGTTTTGTTTCTCGTTTAGTATTATAACTCGGCCACATACGCACTCCATTTTCTAGTCATTCTTTTAATCAAGATACGTACTGTTTCATGTCACTGAGTATGAAGAAAATTGGAACACTTGTTATGTAAACTTTGAGTTAAATACGATATATTCGTTCATCTTCGTGAACATGCAGATTTGGTGAAAGTACTATTTCTCTTTTTCAATCAGGAAACTTAGTGAATAAAATATTATTGCAAACTGTAAATTAACTAGTTTCTGGCATCCCGGCTAACTCTCCGACATGTAGCAACGCATGCTTGACAAACAATAATTTGTGCCTACTTGATTTGAGTCATAGGATATGCATAGACGCGCGTGTGTGTGTGTGTGTGTGTGTGTGTGTAAATTTCATTGACGCAAGCACTAAAAGTGCGTTTTCTGTGCAATTCTGGTATTACTTGGGCGTAAGTGAAGAATTAGTACATTAAGGTTTGTACTTTGTACTAATAATAGGGTTGATTTCTTAACATTGGGTTGAGAAAAGTGCAGATGATCATTTGGGATATTTAGAAGAATAGACAAATAAACTCCCTTCACAGATGGCTATACATTATTTCAATTACCGGAAATAATTATGGAGAGATGGTAAAATCTGGGCAATTGTTAACAGTGCAAAATCATTCTGTAATCCTACCACCAACCGCTCTGATAGTAGGTGCTTAATTGGATTAGGCACCAGTATTATTCGCTTGTATTGAGGAACGACTTTTGTACCAGACTCATTTAGGCTTGTCGCCTCAGCATGCATATATATATATATATATATATATATATATATATATATATATATATATATATATATATATATATATATATATATATATATATATATATATATATATATATATATATTACAAACACACAATGGTCTTTTTCAGGCACTAGCCCATCGGGCTGCTGATCATGTAATCTACAACACCAACAAAGTTCTCGGCTAGTCTAATAAGTTAAAAAAAATTCCTCTTTCTTTCAAGAATTTAAATGGCTATATTGAGCAATGTGAGCACTATTATCTTGTTTTGATCATAAGTATTTTACGAAAATCAAACCGAATACAGGATAATTGTTATTTTTTGTATTTCCATAATAAAATTGAACATGATTACATGTACACATAATCAAATTATTTATATTATGCAAGAAAATAAATAGAATAGTGTAATGCCCTGGTTAATGAAAGTATTACACTGCACAAATAAAATGTTTGGAAGTTTGAAGACCGAATGAGTCCATGGCACTTTTAATTTTCCTTACAGAATTAAACACATACTTTATTGTTCAGTTGCCCAAGCGTAGGACTCGTAATCCAAGAGTCTCGGGTTTGAGACCCACCCATGTTGGCTGCTTCGGTGTGAAAGGCGCTTAGTTCCCATTTCCTCGGCATGATATAGCCAATAATGTGTTAAAAGTGCCGTTAAAAAGAGACAAAACAACGCCCCCCCCCCCCCGGCCAGGAAAGAAAAAAAAATGGAAAAACAAACAAGCAACAATACAACCATACACAGTTCTGGTTTATGAATTTTAATTTCTTCCTGTTATTTCATCTAAGATCATATGGGAACAAACTATTTTAGAAAGGGAATGTAAAAATATTCCTTTGAAGATATTTTTTTTTTTGGTCACAGAACCTCTCAAAAAAGCAATTTATTTTAATACAATTTACCTATTCCATTACTCACGTTGGTTGTCAATATACACCGATCACTAACGTGTCATATAAGTCTTATTAAACTGAGCAAAATGTTTGTGCAAAAATATCTCAAAGAATAGGTTGAATGAGGCAGTGATTTAATTGAAGACTAATCTAGTGTTACATATTGCACATAAAACTACAAGTATAGCATTTTGGAAAGACGAACATTTACCTTAAAAGCACCCCTCCCCCTACCACCATATCATGATTAATAGAGCATCGTATCCTTTGACAGTTTCGCGCGACGCAAAGTACCCAATAAGTTCGTCTTATATATATATATATATATATATATATATATATATATATATATATATATATATATATATATATATAAACAAAAAAAAACAACAACAAATAAACAAACAAACAAACAACAACAAAAACAAGAAGCTGCAAACATCGGAGTTTTCTGTTGATAAAACAATTTTTGTATAAAAGCCTAATAAATTGTCAAATACTTATGACAGCGATAGTTTGATACTGGTTGTGCCACTACGCATGAGAAGCCACGTGGTTACGGCCACGGTGTGCTGGTATAATGGCACAATGAAAGTAATTAGTACAGATTTGGTTGGCCAGATAAACCTCATTGATAACTATCTTGAATGCAAAAACAAAAAACAAAAATGCACTTCCCAGGCGGGCCTTTCCTTAAAATTTATATTATCTCGACACCGAAATTAAACGTCCCGGGCATACGGACTTAAGAATTGTTGTCCCCTTTATAATTGGGTCACGGGCACATACCTGTCAAGTCTCACGCATTGCGCGCGAGACAGGCATTTTGTACAGAAATCACTTCCTGAATTTTCTTTTGCATTCTTAAAAAAATGACTGCCATGTATTTTGAACCTAACGATTTTATTGTTTCCTAACTCTCTCCGGTAAATTTCCACGTTTGCGCAATGGGATTCCTAAAAATAGACTAACCGTGACTTGACGTTTACTTGGAATTGGGTTAACCTCTCCCCCCGACCCTACACCGGGGCTTCGCCCCAGGTAACCCGACCAGGGAGCTGTCGCCCTCTTGCGATGATCTTACTTCTGACACTTAAGGACCCCTAACATCACCGCGGGCGTGTAAATGCCAATTGCAATATAACTAAAGTTTAAATAGATCATTGTCAACAGTCATACGCTGTTTCAGATAAGTAGTGCATTTATAGCAAATTTTAGCACATACGTCTAAAACAGAGAGATTTGCAACTGACCACCGGATCAAAATATTTCGGTAACATCACGTAGCTGTGCGTGAATAAGCGAGAGCACAATGGGGGTAGCCATATTGCGAGTCTGCTGCAGGAACACGCGTCGTCGTATTGCGTCTCGAAATGCGGTTTGATCATAATATTCTGCGATATCTCTTGGATATATCATTTGTTTGAAATTTTGTGAGAAAAGGATTTCATTATGCGAGCAGTGAGTCCAAGGGATGGGTGAGGCATCGACAATTAAATTGTGTTATAGCTGTCTCTGTTTTTAAGGATTGTGGATTTGTGCGTTTAACGCCATTTTTCAGCATATGATAGGTTATACATGACGGCCAGTATATTTGGTGGAGGAAGAACCCTGGGAAACTTCGGGAAGAATCACCGACCCACGGGTCAGCTTTCTCACATACCCAGATTTGCTGAGCAGAGACTAGAACCCACGCGGACAGAAGTGACATGTCAGTGATCTGTAAAGGCGAGCTCCTTAGACCACTCGGCCACCCGGTGCCCCTGTTTTTAAGGAATACAAGATGTGATTCAACGGACATTAAATGTGATTAAATCGGGCATCTGCAGGATGGATACAGGAAATGCGTTGTACATTATTCATTTATCGTTTTTGGCAGCGTTCTTTTGAAAACAAATTTCAGTCAAAATATTTATTTTATTGTTACAAAAGGAAATGTTGACTGTTGTATTGAACTTTGCCAATGATAATTGGACTGATTTCCTATGAATACAAATTGAACTTTGTTGCCATGTTGTTTTCTGTTGCCAGGCTTTCACTAGCCTACTTATAGCTCTGCTATTGACAACATATTTTTGCAAACATCTGATTAGAGCATTAGATACAGCAATACATAACGGTCACATTGTGTCTTCATAGTTTTCTGGATAAAGGTAAGATGCGTTGTGTAAATGATAAAAGAAAAGGCCTAACAGCTTGATTTATCTGATATTAGTTCAGTCACAATCTTCATTTCTGACTCATCACAGCGATCGACACGCCAAAAATATAGCAAATACTGGTATTTTACATTCTTATTATAATCCGTGCCCGCAAAAAGTGCAATATTTTCATGTATTCCTATCAAATTTGAAGGTACTTGAGTGTCTTTGTAGCGTAATAATCACTCCCTCACTAGATAAATAAGTCAGTTCGTCAGACAATCAATCAGTCAATCAATCAATTGATCAATCAATCGATCAATCAATCAATTAGACATATATATAATCTTCGTATCGCCGTATGTCACTCAAAGCGTACGATACATGTGGACCACTGGCCAGTTCTATTGCTGGCCAAGGTGTGAGCATCACAAAATGTACAGGCGCACTGGCAACTTGCCGGACATTCGAGCCTAATGTCCCCCACCTATCCTACTGCCACAATATACCATATACAAATTCAAATCGTCATAATTTAACATTTTTCATCCATTTTCATTACGCACCCCCCATTTTTTTTTAACACTAATTTACATGGGATAAGTGTCAACATAAAATACTATGATTTTATCTGATGTGATATGCTAACGAGTATGACGTGGTATTCTCTAATCGTAAACAAATGTGAGAAAGAATTTGCTTGCTGTGTTGCCTTGCATATATTCATGTTTAAACTATGTGGTAGGATTTAAAAAAAAAAAAAATCTTGTAAAAACCTAAATAGGCATAAATAGAGGAATGTATAACACTAATAAAAAAGTGTATCTTTAAGAGACGATATCATGCTACTGCTGTACATTAACAAACATATCCCAGATCAAAAGTAATGACAAAAAGCATTCAAAATAATAACTGATATTTAAACAATTTCTTTGAAACCCGTAGGGAATGGTTATAAACTTAATTTTCCCATGGCACGAATTTTCTTTAAGTCGTGATTGATGGATGGAACGGTGCCCCTCTGTTCTTTAGATAAAACATCAAATGCGTGAATCTAAGGTGCCTTGATATGAAGCTAATAGAGTCGTTGAAACTTAATCTAAAACAAACATACTTGAATTAATTAGATTATTTTGCTACAAAGCGTTTTAAGTTTACCGGATTGTGTGCATATTAATAGGGCTGACATAATATAGCTTCCTACTGACATTTTCCTTCTTCGTACAGACCAAATAGTTTAATCAAATGGAATGTTGTTTTATGCCCTGACGATCTTAGTTTTGAAAGACTCAGAACCTAATGCAATTAAGTTTGATTAACATTTATGGAGATGCTTTAAAATTAAGCTATCTATGATTCATATTCCACCAAAAATTCCCCGTAATTGATTTTCTAATTGCTTTTTCTAAAGCAATTTCAGAGGAATTTAGTTCCAAACTACCGTAATGAGGTCACTAAAATGAAACAATGATGAATTTTAACTTTGTGATAGGACAATGAATTTTGGATGTGACAGACTCCAGTATGTATCTGTTACCTCACCCCGCCCCTGTGATACGCACACTTATTCCGAATGATACGTTATCGTCTAAAGCCGCGTCCGATATATATCATAGAAACAAGGACCAGGTAGCGTTTATATGTGAACTTAAATGTAAAAGACATAGCCTTGATGGAGGAATTGTATAAACCGTCTATTCATAATGTGTACATTTAGTAAGATCTTGCCTATTATCGCAAACAGTTTACAAAAGTCTGAATGAACGTTAATAATGAAGACATTGACTATTGATCTATAAGTTGAAAAAAGCACATCTTCGTTCTTTGCGGATAGCAACACTTCAGTTTTGGAAAACAGTTCTAGTCTGTCCAGGTACCAGAAGATAGGACTGAAGAATTTATGTAGTACAGTTTGACGTTAACCACGACGAAGATGAATATCTTAGTATCTTACTGGCAACAGTTGATGCATTTCTGCACAGTATTTAAAGTAGAAGAAACATCTTTCCAAATAAACTTTAGAATAGATGTCGATCAACATTAAAACTTAAACAGACATTGCCAACATTTCTGCCTCTCAATTAGCCCTTTCATATACACATTCTTCAAAACCTACTATGATTTGTTTATAAAAAAATATATTTTTATTTTTTAAAAGCCATGTTGGTGTATTTTGTCATATTATGCAAAATAGAACTGTAATCACGCTTCATGAATTTCTTGAAAGTGTCAGTATTTTATATTTTAAATATATCTTAATCTCCATGTGATCGCTTGGAATGATCTTATAATAGGCTGGACAGCATTGTGATAATATCATAGTGCACCAAATAATTTCATCAAATTACCGTATATCTCGCTCGTAATTAAAGTAAGCCAATACAAATAATAGATATTAATTACTTTATATTTCCTTCTAGAATTATAACAAATATTTTTTTTTTAAAATTCAAATTTAAATGGGGAACCTTTAAAACATCGTTTGACTCTTCAAATTATCGTTGTTTTGATACAATCATTTTAATAATTACAAAACTCTGATCATCATTTTTTCACAGTAGTGGGAAATAAATGTTGTAGTTATCACCAGGACAGGGGTCTTGGTGTTACTTTGTCAAATACCTAGTCTCTTGTGGTAGGTAGAACCTCGCACGCCACAAATACTATAATTCATTTTATATGCAAGTGAATGAAATAATAATAATAATAATAATCTTTATTCGTATTGTAGGCCACCGGACCAAAAATACATTCAATTTAACATGCGGTACATCATTTCATGGTAGACATATGTACATGGTATAACATTACTATTTGTACACATTTTCGATTCTGTAATTCATGACTGTTCATGCATGCTGGTATTCCAAAATAGGGTCTTAGCATGGCGTCGGTTCTTATGGCTGTTGAGTTTAATACATACCTAGTTACCTGTGAAGACATGGTGTCATAGAACGTTCTCTAACTTTCAATGCTTCACAAATAAACTTAGCTAAATTTGACATTAACAAATTCTTATTACTCATTTGTATATATGAATAGAATTTTTGGATGTTTGGATTTCTGTAAGTATTCAAGGGTATATACTTTCTCCTTAATCCAGCATATATAGGGCAAATAATATAATTCATTTTGTATGCAAATGAATGAAGTAATAATAATAATAATAATAATAATAATAATAATAATAATAATAATAATAATACTAAATATTGGTACAAAGGTTGACGGTTTTGCAAAATTCTTAAGTAGTCATCATCTTTAAACTTCTAATATGCAGGTGGTTATGGTTACTATACAGCTTATTTACCACATCAAAAAAAATTTGGAGCCCGATTGAAAGCATGCAAAACATCCAAATAAATATGTGTCGTTGTCACTATTCTGAACAACGTCTCTCAACAGTTTCATTTCTTTCCATCTCCCTTTTAACCATAAGTTGTGGGTGGCACTTTTTGCAATATAACGAAGAATAGTTTTTATAATCGTCTGAAAGTAGATTGCGACTCCGGTCTGCTTTAAAATCTAGACCAGAACACCTGATTAGGGCATACAATTTGCGGTGTTTTTTCACTCCCTTCTATTGTAAAGAACTAAGTGCTACAGTTATTGACTTTATAGGAGTATTGAATAACAATTACATTTTTTTAAGGGGAACAGTCTATGCAAACCCGAATCAAAGAGACGCTTGAGACAAATCCGTTGTTTAATTTTGCGTGGCAGACGGATTTCGAGTTCTCTTACTCTAATCAGACAGGACAGTTATTAATAAGTCTCTAATCAAAGATGACATCAATAGTTTTTTTTTTAAAATTAATTGATCATTTTGCTATCAAGAAGATTACACTGCACTGCCGTAAGAAGTAAGTTTTGCACAATTTAAGCCCTGAAATATTCACAGAGAAAAAAAAAGAAAAAGAAAAAAAGAAAAAAAAAATGTTAGTTGATCTCAAATAGATGGATCTATGTCCTAAAATTTTAATGCTAACGAATGGAACCGAATATGTACTCGAAACACATTTTGCTAAAACTTCAAAAAACAAGTCCTAATCATGCGATCATTAGAAAAAGGTGAGAAAAAGTAAGACGGCCAGAATACGACAATTCAATAAAAGAAAAATAGTATTATACATTTTATTAGTACATGCGCAGTGTAATATTTTCACACCAATACACTTGTATATGGGATACAACACAACTAAAATAAAAACCAAAATTTATAGCGTACTAGCGCAACGCACCAACCCTCTCGCACTGGGATACAACGACACTAAAATAAAAATATAAAAAATACAGCGGACTAGCGCAAAGATTGAACACAAATAATATTTTGATAATGGTTCATAGCGACATTCCATTGAATTCAACCGGTTTCAGAGAGATGATATAAATGTTTCACTTGTTTAACATGTAAGCATTAATGTTGGTATCTAGAGATAATGCCAATCTGATTAAAATCAGATCTCCACAGTCGTACGTGGAGATCTGACAGACATCGATAAAAGTTTGCTTTGGTGACCTTTAGAATTCCGAGACCGCTTATATTTAGTAGCCTATCAGATAAAGTGTTGCAAATTCGTGTTAGGGAGTGTTGTCGTATGTAACGATATGTTCCGAATGACGTGTTTCACTTAAACAAATTTGAAAGTTGTGATTTGATTGGTGAATGACAAGATCAACAGAAAATGACCTCTTATTTGTGTCCATCAGATCTCCACGTAGGAGATCTGATTTCTGATTTTAATCAGATTAGATATAATGCTTATGTGTTTACATATTGGAGGAGATAAAAGTCAAATCTTGTTGTGTTGAAGAATAACATTCAAGAGTATAAACATTTCTGCAACTTTAGTCTATTCACAGAGTTTCCAATTAAGGCACCAGTTTATAGAAGCAACAAAGTGTTTCTTTGATGAACAACAAAAGCTCACAGAAATTAATAACGTAAGTGTTGACAATTTTTGCACCGATGACCATTGTATCTGGCTCTATTTAAGGAAAGATAACAGATTGCATGGAACTGACCATAAATTAGCCAATATACAACAAAGTATCTACATGCAAATCAAGAGAAAAGCGAATGTAGATGCCCGCACAATGTATATTTATTTTGTGTCTGGTACTCAGCTAAACATTCAAAACAATTAGATAAAAATAATATGTTTTAGCATTATGTACCCAAACAAGCCGCAAAGCATTTATTTATGTGAACATTTTATCAGGATAATTTATGGAGTGACTAATTGAGGAAACATTATGTTTGCACTAAATGTGTTAGAAACTGAATGCGGAAACGTTTTTCGATTACATTGCTATCTGTGCAAATTTATCGTCAGCAAAACGTACAATAAAAAGTGGCTATTAAAAGATGAAAAGGGGATTGTGATAGATCGTGAGGATAAATTAGATATATTCCTTAAGTTACTTATTGATGTTTACCAGGGTACACATGCTTTGTTTCTAATTGATGACCGTGGCAACATTGATGATGTAAAATAGAAAGCAACTAACCTAACCTGTATTCGTTGACTTTTTGAAATATCAGTATGGATGATCGTGCAAAAGTACAACACTGTTATCAATGATTTAAGAGCGAATACACATTTTAGTAGTGTTTTACAGTAGGGACACAGAGGCAACAATAGTCAAAAGGAGAGATGATAGATACCTTGAAATAAAACAGGAAGAAACATATTATGCTTTTAGATTTTCCTTATGAGTACAAGATAATTAGATGTCCGCAAGGTAATATATTTATGTTGTTAACAAAGGAAATAAAAATAAACAAAAAACACCAAACACCAAAAATAAATAAATAATAATAATAATAATAATAATAATAATAATAATAATAAATGACAAAATCATTTATTCATACATAGACACGGCAACTTTCTTCACGTTTAACATGTATGATCTTAGTAAATTTATTTCCTGGAAATTTCCATATTTTGGCTAAATAGACAATCTTTTGTACATCTGAAATTGTAAATTCATTTTAATCACACATTATTTAATTCTTCTACATGCTTTGTTTTCATCTTTTTTGAAAAGAATTTCCGGCTCTCAAATAATTTGAAAAAATATTCTTGCTCTGATTTATAGGAACAAAAGTCACCCTACTGTATCCATTATGTTACTTGAATTTTTTTTAAATCTTGAGATAAAAGAAAATAAGATATCTCTGGCTCGAAAGTAAATCGCAACCCACCGTCCCTCCCCCGTCCCAAATAAAAAGAAAAGGTCAGTACCTTATAGTAGATGAATTTATGTCAATTGCTGCATAAGTTGTCATGTAAACACTGTAACTAAAGTGGGATAATTCAGCTTACACTATAGCTGACAACCGTAAAAGACATTGTGCCGACATTTGAGAGCATGTTGATAAAAATGGGAAGTGTTGACACTGAAATCTTCTAGCTACACTTTTTGATATAATAGGTAGGGAAACTTTGAGTGGGATGCTAACACCCGGGCACGATATTTATCAGAGAGGGACAGTAAATATAAAAGAAACACATCGACTAGAAAAATTACGTGAAATTTAGACAGAGAAGAATTGCTCTATAGAAAATCTTACGATGATTCTA
Source organism: Margaritifera margaritifera (assembly GCA_029931535.1). NCBI lineage: Eukaryota > Metazoa > Mollusca > Bivalvia > Unionida > Margaritiferidae > Margaritifera > Margaritifera margaritifera. The sequence continues at coordinate 523,355 of JAQPZY010001015.1, read as the reverse complement.
GGTTCTGTAAAGGAATAAATGTACTTAACACATTAACACACGCTAGTAAATAACTGAACAATGACAATTTTTCATTTCTTTAATCCGAAAGTTTTCTAAAAGTGGGATTTGGCCCAAATATCTTTCACAACACTCCATTCGGCCGCCATGTTTGCATACCTAACACGTGTCTAACATGTGTTTACATGTTCTTAAATGCAATTATTTTTATTTGCAATATTCTAAATTAGTTTGTGACAAAAACAACTATTTTATAAGAAAAAAAAAAAAAAAAAAATGGAATTATTGTGTCAAGAAAAATTCAAACATGCGTTTAATATCATCAAATTTTAACAAGATTACTCAGGAATTTCCTTACATTCATTACTGACGGAAAATACCGCAGTACCGGTATAGCAGAAAAACACCGCGCTAAACTGGTATGTCAGTAATATCGCGCACCTCTAGTAAACACCATAGGTTTTAAATTTTTCAGTGTTAATTCTTTTTATATACTAAGTTTGCAGTCTTACCAAATGCATCATGGCATACTTGCATACAATCTGTTCCTCTATAAACTATTGGTCTCTTGTAGACTGATTTGAGGCAAATACACAACCCTTATGGAATGTATTTGGATGTTTTTTATTGTTCAGGATGAAATATACTAGGTTCTGTGTTATTTTCTCTTTTCACATGTACAATGACACTTAAAAAATCACAGCAAATGACATAGGGGACTTTTAATTTGTCTTGACAGTTTCTTAATTTGACAACTCAGCCTTCTTCATACATTATGCATATCGAATTAAAAACGCAGTTCCGCAATCTTCAGTATTGATACATTTTCTAATGTATAGAAATAAAAATCAAGCGTTTATTTTTACATATATACTTATGTCCGTGATGTCTGTTTATCTGTGTTGATACCAATCTTAGATTCTTTTAGTCCAACATAGTAATACCTTCCATCTTTGTAGTCATTAGGGTCACCACGTCGCATTTAAATATAATTAACATGTGACCTGTCTTTCTCCATTGCAGTTATAATAAACTCTCTCTCTCTCTCTCTTTACCGTTGGTACATTCGTTGCGAATAAATTTTAGTGACTCATTATATGCACATTCAGCAAATCAAATCAAATTTTTGAGGCCATTAATTAATTTGCCGATGTTAGTTTTCGGGACTTTTATCCAACTTGTAGTTTGCCGGTGTTAGTTTTCGGGACTTTTATCACACTTGTAGTTTGAGGGTCTCTGAATTTTTTGCTGGTGGGGCAGTGGTATGTAACACAGATTTTATATATTAAAACAGTTATAATCCGTATATTTTGAAAAATAATGTTCAAACAAGCTTTTTGTGCTTAAATTCAGGTACAAAATACACAAGCTTCCTCTGAGCGGTTGATACATATCTATATGCAATGTTAAATATTCAATTTTATCAAACATCCACCTTGTACTTTCCCTCATTCGGGTTCAAAATGTGCGTGAAGTATTTTAAAGAGGGCTTGTATGGTAGTTTGAATTTCATTTCAATTGAATACACGTAGAGGCCTAGTTCACTGGCAAACATTTCTATATTCAACTTGTCGTCCCTCCTGGGCGGATAGTTTTATAAGTCTAATTGCTAATTGCTAATTTATAAGTCGAATTGCTAATTGCTAATTGCTAAGTCTAGCTGTACCGTCACTGAATTTTATAATGATTATCTTTTTCAAATACTGTTCAATATCATTTAATAACTAATACAAATTGTGGACGTTACCTCCATAAAATCTATACTCATTGACTTTTCTTTAACAACGAAGCATTAAGTCTCTCAGTGATAATTTTTTTTTCAATTTGTATTCTAACTTGAACAGGTATTAAAAGGTGGTGGTGTGCTTTTTGTCTCACGTACGTTTTGGTATTGGTGCATCAACTATGGAAGTGTTCATATTGATTTATTTAACTGAAAATATTTCAATATTTTTAACTACCTTTTTTAGACGCAAAAGTGGATATATATTTAACAACAATTTTGCAGTTGTTTCACGTCACTATTTTATGCATAAAGCTACGTAACTACTTTATAAGCTCTAATTGGTTTTAACCTGTGTATCGCATCACTTTTAAAAAAAAGTGATGTATATTACCAATCAATTAAATTCAAAAAGCAATAAATAAAAGTGTCACAAGTTATAAATATTTATGTTTTCATGGACATGTGTTGGAATGGCATAACTTCAATAAATAACATCGAAGACATTCCCAAACAATTACAAACTATCGTTAATTTTGAACATTTTTTTAGAAGCTAGAGAAAGACATGAATAAACGGAAACCATGTAAAACTGCCAGTGTCCAAAGGGGCTCTTATCACAAAATCATGAGATAGTTTGGTATATCATCACCATATATGCACCCCACACAAGATTAAAATAAACAATGTATATTGATCAGGAGGAACAATTCACAGAAGGAGAAAAACAACCAACCGATATTGATTTGCTGCAAATTTGAAAAGAAAAGGCTAGAAATGAATCTCCTGATTATGTCCCATCTACACGCGAAACACAGCGTAAAAATATTCATTAATGGTTATCCAAGCTTCATGCTACAACCATAGATGCGCTGTTTTGAGTGAAGCTTTGCTAAACGCAATGAATGCGGTGACAAATCTCGAGGAATAATTACAGTTAGGCAGATAACAACTGGAAATAATGAAATAATTCTACCACAACACTGTCAAAAATGCACAATAGCCATTTAATCCAATTGCAAAGCCACAAGAGCTAACAAAGAAAGGAAAACATGGAAAATGACTAGATACGTGAGGTAACATATACCCAAACAGCTCATTTATTAAATAGAATAATTCTGTTTTTCACACGACAGTTTCAGAAGATCACGTATGCCATTATCATTTAGCTCTGTTATTTAGGTAGTGTAGATTGCGTGTGGTATTGACCAGACAGGATTGCTTTTATTCGATTCTATTCATCGAACTTTCAACAAGAGAGGGATTTGCACAATTTCGTTTAAAGAAAAAGCTATATTTAAAAGGAAGTTTAGCTGTAGTTTAATTCTCAGATTGTTAGTGGCAGAATTGTTTCACTTAATAAAATATAGCAACGTCGTTTGAACTAACTTTGAAGACTCAGACGGATGAGTTATTATTTAGAGACTAATAGATGATGATGATGATGATGATGATGATGATGATGATGGTGAAGAGAATAATGATGATGTTGATATAATAATAACAATAAAAACAGTAAAAATTAAAAAAATATTGTTAATAATAATAACCAAAACAGCAACAACAAAATACTACTACTACTACTACTAATAATAAATTGTGAGTGGATACCACTAAATGTTGAAATGCAATAGTTATCCTGTTCAAATAATTGATTTAATGCTAAGTTTAAATTAACTCTTTGCCCCTATGGCTGCTGATACTTTTATAATATCGGCTACACGAGTTTAACAATGAGAAAACCCTAAAATTATTAGAAATGTTTTTTAAAAATACACTAGAGACATCAAGGATTTAAGCTAACTTTTATTTTACTTTTTTTTTGTGTATTGAAAGAGATGTAATTTTACAATTGTGGCAGTTATTTACTGATTTGCTTATAGTCTTCACTATACATTAAGTCTCTAACTTCCATATTAAAGATAAATTAACGTCATTGTTCAGTACCACCTATATCCCATCGATATGGCTTATTTTTCTCGTTAGCCTTTGCAGTTATGTATTGTACTAATGTAGTTCCACAGCATGTAAATTTAACGTGTGCATATACATTTTGCAACTTTTACCTGTGTGCAATTACACCTGCCACTTGTCTCTCTTCTTACATTGCTTCCACATTCCATATTGCATCGAACCTCATCTTTATTTTCTGTTTACTCCCTTTCATTCGGTTTTTGTATTTGTTTCCTTCTTGTAAAATGCACAGTTATAAACGTATGCCTAATTATAGCTTTCAGTGTTTTGATACATTGTAGTATTTGCATTATAAGAGGGGGGGGGGGGCTTTATATAACGTTTCCATGACTTGTATCCCGACCCTTGTTTTCTCAGATAGACAAATTAAATATATTTAAAGCATTTGATTCTTATACTTCTGGCACTATTGGAATTTTTTGTCAGCGGTATACAAGTATAAAGGATAAAATATCTAAATAACTTTAAAATTGTACATCAGGCATTCTTTATTCTATTAAAAACAAATGTTGACTCATTCCTCAAATTTGTAGAAATCCTACAATTTTCTTCAGATAAAGCAATGCTCCTTTCAATATATTTCCAGATATTAAACTCGTATTTTAATGCTTGACCCACCTTCTGAATTTTCAGTGATATTGTTACGATCAGTCAGGAAGAAAGCTATTTAAGACAGCTCAATATAAAAAAGAAAAGCAGCGATGTTTAGTGAAATTGTGGCCTGTTACTGCGCAGTAGAAAATACGACGCGCACGGAGTTCACTTGAAGCCACACATGATGAATGTAAGACAAACAAATCGTCATACCTTTCATAGGTAGAACTAAGTTAAACTTTGTGTAACTTTGGTGTGTATTAAATGTTGAAAGAGACAACTTACAAATTGTGAACAATGACAAAAGTTTGAACGTTTCATGGTTTTCATTTTATTTTGTTTTACTTTTCTTCCCTCTGATGGGCTTGCAAGTGTATTCTGTGACAGAAAGTACTGTCACTGTATAAAAAAAGTTGAAATGAGTGTCTTTTCGCAACAAAGTCTACTTTCATCGTGAATAATCTGTTTTCTTCAAGAATATTTGTTTAGGTAATACTGTCAAACTCTTTATGAAAAGTTACCACTTTTCATGTAAACAGTGTGTACCCTTTCCACATGTGTCCAATATGAAGGATGTTTCATGAATAAAACTGTTATGATGAACCCACCTTCTTCATGAAAACAAATGACTTATTTTCATGAATAAGTGAACAATGCACACCTTTTCCATGAAGAAAATCACATCCTTCATGAAGATTGCATTTTTTTTTCTCACGAAACACATAATTATTTGTCGTTAAAAATATGCATCGACGTATAAGGGTACTTTTGTCGTGAAGAAAGTTATTCTTCATGAAAATTGCACGTTGTTTTTTTTACGAAAAAGTAGGTTTTTTTCGTGAAAGGAGTAACATTCCTTATGAATGATTTGCATCAACGTGTAAAGGCACCTTTTTTCGTGAGGGAAGTGACATTCTTCATGATCATCACACATTTCTCATGGAAAAAAGTAACGTTTTCATGAAGATTTAGCAGTTTATCTAACCCAACCCCTCTCCACATTATGGTTATGTAACCAGATTAAATTTACATATGTAGTACCAAATCTGTCTTTTCCTGCGTAATCCGTTTGCCGATGTTAGTGGCTTGCCTGCGGATTCATATGATTGCAACTTGTTCATGTAATTGTAACTTTCTTCACGAAAATCGTACTCTGAAAACTCTTCGTGATTAATTGTTATTTCTTAAGTATGAAGTAGATAGCAAAAGTCTTCACGAAATTGTTCCTTTTTTCGTGGAAAAATGTAATCTCATGAAAAATGCCACTTTCTTCACTAAAAAGGGCCTTTATATGTCGATGCAAGCGTTTCATGAAAAATTTCATTTTGTTTTTCACAAAAAGTGCCATTTTCACGAAGAATGCCACTCTCCTTATGAAAGGTTGCCTTTCCTCGTCGATGCAAATTTCAATCTTCATGACAATTGTGATGTTTTCACGAGAAAAGGAACAATCTTCACCAAGACTGGTGATTTTTCATGAGGAAAGAAGACTCATCAGAACAAGTTTCTTCATTAAAATCCTTTCTTTTTTACATGTTCAGCTATGGTACACACCTTTTACTTGAAAACATCATGATGAAGATTCTGACAATATTGGCTAAACAAATATCTTCGCGAGACCCCCCCAAAAAACCCAAAAAAACCCTTCATGAATAAATAGACTTTTTCTTGAAAAGGAAACGTTTTTCACAGAAAAAGTACATTTTTCGTGAAAGCTTTTCTTCGTCAAAAACCACTAAGTTAATGACACGAACAGCGATTCAATGAGAGGGCGTGCAGAGAGCACATTGACGTAAGTCAAGAAAGGGGAACCTATAGCACACGTGTTTTACAAGCGGTGATTGCTGAAAGCATTTTTAAATTATGAAGGCGTTGAGACAATACGTCTTAATTATTTTATAGCAAGAATAACTTTCGGTTTCTCACCATTCCATTGATATGCACGTGCAAAACTATAAGCACTTGTGCTGAACATGTAACTGGAACATGCTAATGGTAAATGTGTATCCGTATATGTATCTGTGGTACGATGATGAAGCTTGTTGTGCAAAATGACGCTAAAGTCATATGGCGAGCAGTCAGGAATGCAATCAGCGATTTCATTTGTTAATCGCTCTAGACTAACTGCGATTCCGCGCCGCGATTAGGGGTTAGTTACCACGGATTAAACCGATGGTATTACGAGAATAATCCGACCACATCAGCGAGTCAAATCGAGTGAAACCACATCGCGTTTTGACATTGTAGGCAAGGTAGCGTAGGGGACGTAATGTCGTAGAGAACCGAACGGTGGCGAGTCAAATATCTTCGCCAGAAAATGATTTTCATCCCTTAAAGCTAAGGCAGTTTCAATTTATTATCCTAGGTAACAACAAAATATTTGGATTTATTGCTGCCATTATAATTCCTGTTGGATCATATATTCAAGCATTGCATGTTATGATGGGAACTCTTGAATTGTGTGTGTGTGTGTGTGTGTGTATGAAAAAGAAACTGACCTGTTATCTAAACCAACTGACTCTCACCCGTATCTACCCCCGACCAGTTGCCACCCCCAGCACGTAATAAAAAATCTCCCTTATGGTATGTGCGTTCGTACCAAACGCATATGCTCTAATCCTGCTACCTTTGAAAAGAGACTCGAGAGCTCAAGGAGCACCTTAAAAGGAGAGGATACAAAAGGATCCCCATTCAGGAGGCTATTAACAAAACTAGACTCCTCGATAGAAGAGCTCTAATGAAATATAACAGCAAGAAAAAAAAAAAAAGAAAAAAAAAAACAACAAGCGTGTCCCCTTGGTGGTAACATTCCACCCCGATGCCCCGAACCAAGACCACGGATTCAGGCACATAATGCTGCAAAGAGAAGGGTTGCATAATTGACCCTAGAGAGAATCTTTCAGAAGTTCGACAACAGGAGTTAGCTACACAATCAATCAGAAGTTAGGATGTCAAGCCAAGAATGCAATCTATCTTCTGTCATGCAATCAACGCGAAAGTCGCTAACTACTACAACTCGACTGGACAAGTCGCTAACTACTACAACTCGACTGGGCAAGTCGCTAACTACTACAACTCGACCGGACAAGTCGCTAACTACTACAACTCGACTGGACATTCAGTTGAGTCCCATGAGATACTACCCATTGAATCAAACTTTGGGTGGACCGACACAGAACACATACGTAAGAAACGATACTAGATATTGAAAACTCATGGGATTTCGGACTAAATGAAAAAATCTAACCTCCCCGTTGCAGTCTTATCAAAATTACAGACAGTCAGCAGTTTTTCACCCGTACACAATGTTTTCCAATAATATTTACCCAAATAATAACAGGTGTTATTTTTTTATTTTTTTATTGTCATTAATATTATTATTATTATTATTATTATTATTGTCCATTATCCCGCTACACAATTCTCTAGACATCTTTCCATTAGAACCTCCATGCATAAAGCTACTGGGATATAATTTCTTTCGCAAATCATGTAGATGGCGTTGATTTTCGTCATGCTGTGTTTCCGTCCTTTGTTCACAACATGGAATTAGGTCAAAAACATATTGGTTCTTTATGTGGTAGACACGATAACCCGCTCGTTTATTATTATTATTGTGGCACAACTTTTTATTATATCTCTTGTTGTCAATTCCCCCTAGTGATTTTAACATGTCTAGGAGTCCAGAATCTTAGATTTTGTGTTTAGTGTCTGTTTTGTATATGTAAACTTTTTTATTCCCTAACGAACAGCTTGTTTAGCTCGAAACGTTCGGAAACGGTTTTAAATTTGCCCCAATATAAATTTGTGTGTGTGTGTGTGTGTATATATATATATATATATATATATATATATATATATATATATATATATATATATATATATATATATATATATATATCCAACCTAGGCCCACTTGATTATAGAGCACTGTATCTTTGTTTTTGATAGGCTATGTGGGTGTGATAGATGAAGGTTGCGTGTGCCTCAGATATATCATTTCACCTGCAAAAGAGACACTACCTTCTGCACAATGTATAACCACTTGAGGGTAGCTGCAATACAAATTTACATTTTCCGGTGAGATAAATATTGGTGCCCCCACCTGACAGCTCTCCATTATTACTTGTTACATGAACCCGATAAAACTGCGCTAAACACACGTGCGTGTGTGAAAGGTAATCGAGACATGCATATACTTAACTTTGTTAATGATAGAAGGGTCTTTGTTCGGTCCTTCCGAAACGGTTGATATATTACACGAGGGCGAACTAGTTCAATAGATAACATAAGTCTGTTTGCGCTAAAAACTTTCAGATGAAGATATAGTTACAGTTTCGGTCGCCAGGTTTGAACTTGGGCGATTCATACACAGTAAGTTCTTGCTTGTTTGGCATCAATGACGACATCACAATAAGACTGAAAGATTTAGGTTCCTATGAGTTGTGATGACAAACTACAGCAAATTGTAGATTACGACAGGTTTTACGCCAGTGTTTTTATTTTTAAATTAGAATGATCAGTTGTTCTTTCTGTGATATAAGCATGATTCACTTCCTTGATATATCTGATTCAGTGTCTATTATTCGAATACTGCCTGATACGGAAGGCTACTATTGACTGGTCCTATGGATATGTTATGAAATGCATAATCTATCAAGCATTAATCTTGATAAGTAATGACTAATCGCGGCCCTCAGTTTCAGAGCCGGAAGAGAGAGAGAGAGAGAGAGAGAGAGAGAGAGAGAGAGAGAGAGAGAGAGAGAGAGAGAGAGAGAGAGAGAGAGAGAGAAATAATTTCCAGCGTCCAGGTAGATTTTTCTTCCTTTTTCATGCACGTCTTGGGTAATATATTAGAACAGCTCAAAATAAAGAAGGATACTATATTTGCTGGATTTGGAGTTGTTGGTTGTAGGTTTTGTGTGTGTGTGTGTGTAATCAGTATATAATGAATGTGATGTCTTTGCTGCCTTACTTCAACGTACAAGGTCCGTCTTCATTTCTTCTTTCTTCCTTAGTATCTTTTGGTTTCTTTGTGTTTTTCTCTTTTGGGTTCTTTCTTTCTTGTTTCTTGGTCCCTTTTTCTTTCTATTCTTCAGTCAGAAAAGGATAACGGCAGCTCAAACAAATTGAACAAATAGAGCAGCTTGTTTGACTTTCGACTAATCTAATAGTAGTTTTCTACTAGACCCTGCCACAAGGGAGACACGTTACCTAATAAAACATACTTTACTTCAATTTTCCTATTATAACAACGTTACTTGCAAAAGTGGTGCATTGCATTTGACACAGAAGACAACGGTAATGCAAACTTAATTTGTATAGACGTACGGCGGATCACCTTGTGGCACAGTGTCAACTTTCCTGCGCAATATACAAATGCAATGCAATACGTGTAAGAAAAGCTTTAAATATTCAAGCATGCATAACACTTATCAGTTTTAGTCAAGGTGATCACTGGCCCGCAGTTAAGACAGCCGGAAAAAAAATCCTCCTTTCGATTTATTTAAATTAGATACAGGCGCTATCTTTTGATTGATTTAATTAAGGAAAGAAGAAAAATGAAGTTTTCCAGAATTAAAATTAGCCAGTATGAATGAAATAGTCGATTATAATAACGGAAGATGTTTTCTTTGCAGTGATTGCTAACTTGAGTGAACAATGATGCCACTCGACAGATATTACGTACTTCTGCGAGAGTGACAGGTGTAAGATGATTTTTTTTGCATTTGCAACATGCATAATGGAGACAATGTTGGCATACCTCTATGCTACTTTCATGTACTGTGGCTGAACTTTCTTTACATATTGTACAAGAGGGAATTGTACCTGATCTAAGGACACCTCTAACCAAAATGACTGATCCCATGTGCTCGTAAAATCAGCCTGAATAAGTCCAAAGTACAATAACTTTAGCAGTTATTAAAATGGGGAAAACGAATTTTGCCAGAGTAGGCAATACTAGCTTCTGATGGTGCAATGAATGAATTATAAAATAAATAAAAAGTAAAAAAAAGTTCGTTTTTTTACAATTTATCTTTAAAGTCCAGGAAGTGAAAAATGACCACGCGAAGATAGCAGTTTTTTGTAAGGTGCACATCAATCATACACCAAAATAAAGGAAATTAAAAGTTCTTTTAACAATATCTAAGATATACAAGGTCTTTTTTTAAATAGCCAGGGAAACCAGTGAGGAAAGCCTGGGAAATTCGTTTTCTTTAAAAATCTAACCCTATGCAAAATACGAAACAGTGCAGCGCCACCGATAAGGAAACAATGATTGTCGAATAGAGAAGCAAGGGTAAGATTAAAGGATTCATAAACATTCGTTGATTACTTTATGACGCTAACCTACTTCAGGACGCGTACAATAGTATCAAAGGTTTGTCCTATGACGAATTTGGTGACAACAAGCATACACATACAAATAAATTAGAAACTATTCAACGTTATACTGTTCCAAGAGAATTCTTTGTAATGTCAATTACCGGGTTAAAAAAAATGTCTTCTGATTAACGTAAAAATACAATCGTAAGCTAGAGATATGATGATCAGCATATTAAAATTAAATGATAAAACGGACTGCGAATGCCACACAAATTTGATCGTCATGCAAAAATCAATCACGTATGACTAGAACATTACATTTTATTTTTTACAATTAGAAAATAATTTTGTATCCGAATGCAATATTAATACGAAATTGCATTTATATGCCGCGGTATGTTAGCTGGTCCTTAACTACGTCAAAAAAATTCAAGGCTGGCTAAATGTGAATTATGTACAAGTCGATATGAGGACGTTATCAAGTATGCATAGGAAATTATCTCTCGACCCAGCAGTACACTAGCGAAGATATGAAACTTGAGTAACTGTGACAATAATTAATGACGTCTAGACGATTTACAGGTACAAAAAATATCCTCTCTGCCCAGGGACAAGAAAAACTTTGGTGCAATAATTGTTTATATATAGTCGATATTGTTATTATCAAACACAACGTGCCTACGTTTGTAATCCAACTTCATCTTTTTTTTCTTCTCTCGTTATTGCCATTTATTGTATTTCCAGTTAGTACCACCACCACTACTACTTTAATAATAATAATAATAATAATAAAAACTATTATTATTATTATTATTATTGATGTTGGTGTAGTTCTTCTTATTATTATACTCTTTCATATCCCGCCAGTGGTATATAACTGGTATTTTTCTTGAGATAGGGCTGTTTCTTGTGGCTGTTATATCTTGCGGACCTTAAGTAGTATTCATGCTGTTCCGAGAGGTAACACTATTTGTAGTTGATCTGACCTCAGGGCAATTTATACCTTCATGCTGTCTTCGAGTTTTCCAGCTTTTTCCTAGTTCTTTAGCCAGGTCACGGCACTTGGCTATCTTTCTTTAAAATTTTTCAATCTAGCGGCTTAAAAGACCCTGATACTGCTCTCTGTCAATAATGCAATTCAGTTACCTCTCTTTGTTCACCAGCAGGATGTAAGACCTCTGTGCTCTACCCTGTGGTCAGAGTGGCTATTGAAGTTCCAAAGTTTTTTCCTTGCTCCTCTAAGCTGGGATCAGACCAGGATAAACTGCTTCAGGGTCAGTACCCAGCTAATTAGTTCCTATCTAAGATTAGAGGTTTTGTTTGGCTGTGCCTTACACTGAAATATTCAAGGCAGGAACTGATTTTTACCATGGAATAATTGGGAAGGAGTCGTTCTTTACTTTGAAATGCATTTTATTGTGGTTGTGAAAGCAGTGAGTGGGGAAGTTCATATGTAAAATAAGTGTGAAATATGGTAACAAACAATGTTCTGATTGACCGGGTAATGTAACTATGACCCCAGTAGGTTTTCATCAGCTGTTATTCGTAATTATTCTGGGCAACAACTGACAAGTTTTGGTGTGTGTGATGGACGATAATGGCACTGTCACCGCTAGGAATCCTGGTGTGATTGAAATGTTGGTCGGAGTTCAGATTGGAGAAATACATGTATGTAATATATAGTAAAATTAATGGTGGTCTGACCACAGCTACCAGTTGATTCGCACTTTATCTCGTATTTCTGAAACGGCTGTTAGTGAACAGCTATTTTTTGTTTGTTTGTTGTACCGATATTTGTACTCACACTGGAATAGCTTACTGCATTAACTGTCCAGGTAATTATCTTATTCAAGCTCCTACCCGCGCTGAACAATTGTTGAGACTTCTTCGTTCTGTACAATTGTTTTCTCTTTCGAGGACATGAGAGCAATGTCTTGTGTTGTCACTATCACTCCTTTTCTTGCGTTCTTTTCGTCTCACAGTCGAAGCCATCTACAAATATATTTCATTTTAGTTACAAACTGTGCGTGCATTGAACCTTTCTTCTATTCGGATGTTCTTTCTCTGTAACTCCTCTGCTGTTATTAATTTCTCCTTCATTATGTTTGAGAAGGGCTTCTTTTTGAACCAAGGCTAGGAATTCTTCGTCACTCGTCTCTTTTCAGTTTCATTGGTTTTTAATGTTCGTCAAGCTTCCTGCGATCTTCCTTGGAAGACACAGGCTATTTACATCAGCCCAGTGATGTAGCCTGACATATAGAGACATTAGTTTTGTAGCCTTTCCCTCTGCGTCATCCAACATTGTGGTCTTTTGTTGTTCACGCTAAGAGCATTGTAACTTCGAATGAACCTTTCTCTGACCGTACCCTACTTGTCACCATGTTTAAGGGTACCATTTTGCAAGAATTGCTACGTATTTTTTCAACTTCATCCTTCTCCCAGATGTTTTAAGCCCTCTGTTTTTGCGTAATGGTCAGAGTCACATAAATTGTAGATTTCAAATTCCACTTGACTTGAATGTCAGTAGTGACCATCTTTACAATCTGGACCAGACTCATTTTGCACACGGAGCTTCAGCTTGTTCACGAAAAAGACTAACTGAATCTCCATTCTGTATATTTACTTTGCTCTGGTTGCACAGCAGTGCCTGGTCTTAGCCTTTTTTCATGAATCCTCCTTTCTCTTTTTTTATATTACCCAGTCAGAGCCATACTCAGTGTTGTCATGTTCTGTTTCATGCCCTAGTCTATGCATGGCCTTCCACTACATGTAGATATTTTTTCAATTCGTCTCCTATCAAGAAAATCCACTTTTCGTTTGCTGTTTTCTTTGACAAATTCTAGAATGCTTTTGCAGCTTCCTTCACGTATTATACACGGTGATAGAAAGAAGACACAACGACATTAGAACTTGATACTGGAATATAGTTCTGCGGCTATCTTTACCTCATTGAGCTTGCTCTGACAGTCTATTTACATCAGCTACTCGGGGATTTTGCGTTATTTCATATGGATTGCTTGTTTGCATTATACAAATGTACATCTTCATTATTTTGTAAGTTAGTCATATTTTGCCAGTGTTGAGCGAAAGTTTGATACTCGGCAACGCCTTTGAAGTATACAAATGCCAACTAATGACACCATAGTGCTGACAAAAAGAAAGGGGCAGATCTTTTAAATTTCGACCATAAACGGATTGAATATGAACTATATATCCAATGCTCCATTTTCATTTATTTAAATATAAAGTTCATTAGGTGCTCCTCGCACCTAGTAAATTAAATTACGAATTAAGTTTACTCTAGGGGAATTATCGGACCAAAGCATCTTGTTTGAAACGCATTCTTATGAAGTACCGCAATAAAAAAATTATAGATCTTGGACATTCGCTCGAACTTTCAGCTGCCGGCCTGAACATTAGGTATAGAAGTCAATCTGATCAGTAGGTTAGGAATCATACATATATATATATATATATATATATATATATATATATATATATATATATATATATATATATATATATATATATATATAATGTCGATAATGGTCCCCAACAAGGAGGGGTAGGGGCTAATATATGAATTTTTTTCAAAAATGAATGCAGTTACTGCTTTGCTGCAGATTTACTACTACTTTTGTTCTTGCTGCTTTTTCTGCATGATCTTCATCATCATCATAAAATATTTTAGTGCTGCTGTTCTTGCGTTTACTATTATTATTTGTGTTTATTTTTGTTTCAGGTTAATTGTAGGCCCTAATATATATAGTCTATTAAGATACGAGAAGTTATGGCATTAATTTTGTCCATATTTTAACAAAGTAAGCTCCCTTTATGTTTCAGAATCACCTCCGTTATCTTCTGCATCAGAATCTGCTTGACCAGAGAACGACAGGAGTGAGAGCATCAGATCATCAGGACACTGAAACACCAAAAAAAGAGGTCGTGTGGTACGAAATCAAGATGTAAGTACTTAGCTGAGATGTGTGGAAGAGGAAAGAATAGAGACTCGGAAAAAGCTCTTGACGGTAGATGAGAGGCGGTCAAATATTTAAAGTAGAGAAAAAAGGCGAGAGAGAGAGAGAGAGTTTAAGGATGCAGCCGGAAAAGCAATCTTTATCTTTGTCAGGTAGCTGGATATGCAGCTATGTACGTCATCGTGTCACAAGAAAATTAGTGGTAGTCAACAGACGTGTGAATGATTGTCAGGTGGAGACTTGTACGATAAAAAATATGCAATGCATTTATCAAACCTTATGACTGAGGTTTTACAATTAATGGCTGCAAATACATAAAATATTACTTCAGTGATATTTATTTCCTCACAAAATGGCCACTAAAATAGATTCTGCTCCATTGACATTCATTTGGTTCAAGTTTGGTAATACTCGGGAAATGGACAAAAAAGAAAGATATATTCTAGTTTAATTAAAGTTTGGATAGAATTTTAATTTTCAAAATCATAATTCAAAATATCAAAAATAGAAATTAAATCCAAAAATCAAAATTTTGTCAAAGTTATAATTATTGTTTATCTAAAATCTGCCTTTAATGATACACCTTCTAGCCTCTGCGCAGTCGTTCAGCCTCCCTTGATAAACATCTTCCACATTTATTGCATTTTTTTATGTAGTTCTCGTTGTTGTTGTCGTTGTTTTGCGAATCTATTCTGATCGATGCACATGTCATGCAATACTGCGGTAGCTACAGTGACTTTGCAACATCTCTAGGATCTGACGGTACAGTTCCTTCAGACCTGTCGATGCAGAAGAACCTCATTTTCCACTCTTTTGTTGGGTTCAGTACGGGAATTGGCGGTCACGATCTTAGTGTAGCCGCTCTCTCTACGTATCCAATCTTGACATATGACTCCCTCTTCGAATAATAGGCAGATGGCAAAATTCGACCATATAAAGAAATCATTGGTCGACTCGAGCAATGTTAAGAAATTTCAATCTGGAGTCGAATATACACTGCACGTTGATGCATCTGATTTTTTTCTGTTGACAAATAAGTGTCCATTTTCTCTTAGAGTCTTTATTGGTCCCATCAATAGCCCCAACAATGATTGGGAAGTTTACAATTTTAGTAAAACCCTGCACATTACGATAGAGTTCATGATCATTTCGACGAATTAGTATGTATCTGGCACTGAGTCTGGCAAGGACACATGACACATCATATTACTCTTGATTAGCTAGCCTTGCTAATGTTGCGACGATCATTCACCATCTGAAAACAGCCACTAGCGTAAACTCGTATCGCAACCATGACCTGAATTCATATGAAGTGACACGGGTAGCTAGCACGATCTGCCACTTTGGGCATATGTAGTTTAATGTCTAGCGTTCTGTAAAGCTCAATAATCAAATGGCGTGGTAATCTATACTTCTCCGTGACATCGTCTTCAACCATATGATCCAGAGGTTGTTTCGGTCCTTAAATACTCTTTCACGACGAATTCGTCTCTTGTTTTGCATCAGGCCGTACACGACAGCACCCATTTATATTGCTTTTAAGTAGCGTCATTGGCAATCGCAAAGTTAAGAAAGCTATGAAACCATTCGTGAAACACACTTAGGTTTGGTTTGGTGCTTTACGGCACTGCAACACAAGTATGTTATTTATTGCCGAGGCAATTGGGGTAAAGTGCTTTGCCCAAGGACGCACCACGGTAGGTGACCCAGGCTGGTCCAGTGGTAGGATGCGAACCCGCACCCTTTCGGCCGCGAGTCCGGCACTCTAACCACTGAATCACCGCAGCTCGCCAACACAATTAAGAAAGAATTTATTCCTGAGATATGTCGTATGAACAACTTCGTTTCCAACATGCGTTCGTGAAACTGGACCCAATTTAAAAACAATATAAACAACAAGTTCTGTGATAACAGTATATATTTGGGAAATGTTTATCATTTTTTTTATTGTATATAGACTATATGGAATATGTGCAACATTTTGTTACCTGGTTGTGAGTGAAAATTGTTTGAATTTGCATCATATCAGTAAAGTTCAGCATTCATTTGGAGCAAAGATGTTAGAAAACTATTTCATTACTGTACATTTTCATTTAAAATGCCCCATTAAGTTCATGCAAGACACGTGAAGCTGGGTGTCTGAATGGTAAGTAGCACACCGTGTCTTGATTTTGTATGAAAGGTGCTGCAGACGTGGTGTCATCTACAATGTTGAAATGACAGATTATGCCATTACTAATTAAAACCAATGCCCTTGTTTTGTTCTTTGTACGGACCGCCCACGAATGTGCCTTGTATTTGCGGAGTGTTTAAATCGGTCAAAGTCCTGACTTCACGGGAGATTGGAACAGAAGAGCCCTCAGTTATAGCCTTGGAAACAGGAGACGGTGTGACGTATATGTTAGATCTGTTCCTAACTATACAGTAAGTAGGCGAAATTATTTTATTGGTTGATCATCCACACCCTACATTAAATGATAACCTTGTCGAACGAGACTGTACAATAGTTGAGAACTTTAGCAATACTCTGCTAGAGGCGTGGAAATAAGACGTAACTCCGTAAAAATATTGCTCCATTGCGTCAGATGCATGAAAAACAAATTCCGCATCCCCGTCTCTCTCTCTCTCTCTCTCTCTCTCTCTCTCTCTCTCTCTTACAAAGCATATATCTCATAAATAAATGCTTTTTTGCTAGTTGATATCTTGTGATGGTACAAATCATTTAAATGTTTATGTAAAATTCTAATATCCACCCTTATATATATATATATATATATATATATATATATATATATATATATATATATATATATATATATATATATATATATACCTAAGGTATGGGAAATGTTTCTTTTTCTTTTTCCATTTCTGGTCCTTACTGTATGCATTCAGCTTACAAAAGGGGCTTTTATATTTGTATGACTTTGAATATTGCGAAATGTATCCTTCTTCTGAGAGTTGTAACAATCCACTATTACTGCGGAGATTAAATGTGGTACCGCCGGATGTGATTTATCGATTACCACAGTGAGTACTGCAGTTTTCTATCATTGGCGTACTGAGAAAGAACATAATCTAAGGGCACATATGCCCCAAGTATGGCACTGTATGAAGAAAGTGCAACGGTGAAATTATCCAATCTCAGATGTTCTTGGCGACCATACTGGCTAATAGCTGATAGATGTAATAATGGTTAGAAAATGATGGGTTTTAAAAAAATCAGTCTTAGAAAAATATTATAAAAACATTCCTAAAAATAGCAGCTGGTTTCGTCTTAGTATGCTTTGTTGCGAAAAGCAAAATTTGCTCGACTTTTCTGAAAGCAGCTGGCAGATTGTTCTCCATACGGTAAATTCATGACCACCATGGCGAAAATCATCTGCTAATTATCAAACTTGAAAAGAGTGTTTGGTATACACTGATAAATATGCAGCACTGTTAGAGTGTAATTAGAAATTTAACAAGTCGATTGTGAGTCTTAGCCTCCGACTTTACTATATCAAAATTGTACACAGCAATAAACTATTAAGGGCGATTATATAGAATACATAGATAGCGGTTATGAGAATCCTGTGAGAACTAAGGCTAGAGCATGAAGATGAGCTTTTCATCTGGTTTGTCAATTTTGAGAAATCATTTGACCGGATTAAGTGGAAAAAGCTGATGGAAATTTTGAAGAAGATTGGCTTGGATTGGAGAGACAGGAGACTCATTGCCAAACTGTATATGCAACAGGAAGCAGTAGTAAGAGTGGCAGATGGTAATTCCGAACCAGGACAAATTAGACGTGGTGTCAGGCAAGGTTGTTTGCTTTCACCTTTACTCTTTTCCATTTACGCAGAGAAGTGGAAGAAGGAATTAGAGTAGGAGGACAACTACTAAAGGATGTTAGGTTCGCCGATGATCAAAGAATGATTTCAGGATCAGAAATTGGTTTGCAAAAGTTGATGGACTCCTTGAAGAAATATGGAATGATATACGACATGAAGATCAGCGTGAAGAAGACCAAGGTCATGAGAGTTTGCAGAGAAGGAGGTAAAGATATGAATATTACAATCGACGGAGAAAGAGTAGAACAAGTGAGAAAGTTGATATTTAGGATCTTTGATATCAGATGATGGAAGGTGCCAAGATGAAGTAAAGACAAGATTTGGAATGGTCAAAGATACATTAAACAAGAGGAAAGATTGCTAACACAACAAATGAGCAAAGACTTGAAGAAAACGATTGTCAAAACCATTGTATGGAGTGTAGCGCTTTATGGCTCAGCAATGTGGACGCTGAGAAAGGAAAAAAAAAGGTTCGAAGCATTTGAGATGTGGATATGGAGGCGCATGGAGAAAGTTAGTTGGAGTGACCGAAAGAAAAATGAGGAGGTCCTAAGATTGGTCGATGAAAAGAGAACTTTATTGAATGTTATACTCAAGAGGAAGAAGAAGTGGATCGGACACATTTTAAGAGGTGAAAGCCTGTTAAAAGAAGTCATAGAAGGCAGAATGGAAGAAAAGCTATCAAGAGAAAAGCCTAAAATCATGCTACTGGACGATCTCAAGGAGAATAGCTCATATGCGAACATGAAACTAGAGCCATGCTAAGGGAAGACTGAAGATGGATGCATCGAACCTGCCTTAGGGCAGAAAACCAATGATATAGATGTTTCCACTAAACGTCGAGCAATATTCTGAAACCATATAATTAAACTAGCGCTTGCGCGCTAGATACATTTCCTTTGAAAGTGAGAAAGGTTAACGTTGGCCATTTTGGTACACGAGAACAATGCACCTCTTGCTTATGAGTGAATTGTGCCTTACACATGACAATTCTCAATATTTACAAATGGCAATTAGTAATATTTTCATAAAAGACATGAAATTTATGTTAGTTCTGCCTAAGCCCTTGCCCTTTCTTTTTTTTTTTTTTGATGATCTGTTCAATTCACAATATGTTTGGCTATGTTGGTTGCATATAACTGAGAACCTTAAAATCGATGAACACTGATAGATTATACAATGTCTACAAAAACATCTTAGATAGAAGAAACGTTGAGGTAATATAATGGTTATTAAAGAGTTATTATCTCCAAATGTAGTCCATGCGCAATGACCATCCAATACATACTTAATAAGGAAGTTACTAAGATAATTTTCCAGATCTTAAAGATAATTGGTTCTATTTTTTTTTTTTTTTTTTTTTTTTTTTGGGGGGGGGGGGGCTTCATACACACACCAATAAAATGGAAATTCGGATGATTATTTTCGTTCGCCCCCCCCCCAATTTGATTTGCTTGCCAAATATTTCAATGGTAAGATGAGAACGCTTCAAAGAAAATAAAATTACAGTTTTCGTATACTACTCACGTGTTCGTAATTCCTTACGTTGTGGGAGCCACTGGAGCTCAGTGTTTAGCGTGCCGTAATTGCAAACTAATTGTCGCGTGTTCGAATCCCGGGTCGGCTGTTGTGTTGTGACTCTGGGCTCCAGTTGCCTCTGCATAATATAGGCTTTCTGGTCTTGACGTGCCTTTAAACGCAAAACACCCCAAACCACAACCAAACAAATAAAACATATGTTTTCCTGTTTAAAGTCCTATCAGATGTAAGAAAGTTTGTTGAAATGGTTAAATCGCTTGATTGTGAGGAGTACTAGGCATTATTTGTAGCCGAAATTATTTATATCGACATAAATATCTATTTCGACCAATGATATAAAAAGTACCTTTTGAAGGTATACAAAAATGTATGAGAATTGCTATGTTTGTGGCTATATACGTATCACCTTTTGGGAAGAGAGTTCAACTGTAAATGTGGAAATCTGGTACACTCCGACAGATGGGAGAAATGATGTTATGTGATAATTTGTTTTAGGTGGTTCCATACGATGTGGGGCAAGAATACAGTTAAATCAGATATTTTGACCCCTAAGTAGAGAAAATCGAGGTCTTGAAAACGATCGTAGTCGGACACGGAGGATAGTTTTATGAGGGAAATTGGGCTCTGGATGGATATTGTGGATGTAACCTCCGGTTTCAAAGCGGATTCAAGCCTATTGGAAAGAGACGGCGAAGCGGGAAGATAGATATAAAGACGGACACATGCAAAGCATGCAAGAGACAGAACGATGTATTCATAGTAATAAGATAAACCGATGACATCACATTGTGGAAAGAAGCAACCTTAAAATATGCAACAGGTGGTTAATTAGATTTCATAACATCTGGCGAGATATCGAGTGACGTTAGCATAATTGTGTTTTTAAAGGTAAACGTTTAGTGTTAATCACAGCATGGCTACCCGTTTATCTTTTCTTCGTGTTGTTTGATCACACTTCAAAATAGCAGAATTTTTGGGTTTAGAATTAAAACGGATCTAACTCTAGCATTTCAAAAATAGTTTGATTAAGATAAATAAAGAAGCATGAATTTAAAGAATGGCATCCTTGATAAGTAATCTGAACCCCACTTTTAATTCAAATAAAAAATATAAATAAGATTTTGGATAGTGTTTAGAAATGTGTTTGCTTCATAAATCTGTTATGATTTACGAATCTGAACTTGCTCTTTTGGCATTACATAAGCTGTTAGTGGCGTGTAATTTTGGAAGTTTATCGTACATCTTAAAAGTATAATTGAAACTGAATGTGAAGTTCAGATTTATAGGACGCAGGGGGTAAACGTTCAACAAAGATTGTCACATGCGATAAGTAATTATAGTAAGCGTCAAATATATTAACCTCGGTTCACAGTCTATAAATACTTGCCCCGCATCCGTAACATGCGACACCACAAACATCAGGAATGTCGTCAACAATAGCACAACTTGTACGACGACGACGACGACAATGACATAAATTTGGTCTAGTATCTCCGCCAGAAGTCGATACCAATATGTCATGTGCATTTAATCCCCTTTGTAAAAAAAAAAAAAAGAAAAAGAAAAGACGACATAGTTTTACGTCCAAATTTATGAACAATTTTACACAGTATCGGTTTACGCAGACTTGGATGTTAAATTTCACCTGTGCAAAAGTATATTTTTGTTTGAACAAGTGTTCCATGTTGCTGCTATCGAAAATGCACTGCGAGGTCCAGAAAGGCAATGTAAAAGCATGGATGACACGTCAGCACATTTTGAACTAATAATGTCGCACATGTTTTTATAGACTAAGCACAATGATATGTATTGTACATATTATGGTAAGAAAAAGGCACATATTTGTATTGTGCGTACGCTAGGAAAAAAAATTACAGAATGTGTCGTATATTGCGCAAGTGTGGCTACGAAAAACAAAACAAAAACTAGTATTTTGTGTTACAAAATAACGAGAGAAGCGTTTTGTTGTTATGTGACTTCTACAGAAACCTTTGGTCCATATTAGGGTACTGATTTTAAATTCGTTGCTTCTAATTGAATAACTGAATTAATTACTTCTAATTGAAGACATTTTAATACTGATTGGCAGGTCGTTTATTGAGGTCGTAACATTATCAGTTAATAAGACCACTCACGCGACTCGAGAAAATTGGTCTTTTTACAGGGGTGGTCTTTTTAATAGCGTCCGATGTGTGTGTGTGTGTGTGTGTCTGTGTAAATACTTTGGAAATGTCTTTAAATAAAAGATTTCCGTAAATTCTATTATGAATTCAGTTTTAGTTCATCTTTATTTTTTTTAGATATATCTTGGCGTCACTTATAAAACGCATGGTCGGTAAATTCTACGTTGACGCCAAAGTGCTACCGATTTGTTGCTACATAGGTGAGATATTACCATGCCTTAATCATTCCTTCAAGATTTTACCGATCGAAATATCTCTGCTTGATGATGCATATATATGACGTTCTTGACGAGTATACTTTAATTAATGTTATCATAGTTTGTCTTTATTTATTTAGAATAAAAAATATATTTTTAATTATCATTATGGTTACAAGGCTCAATTTGAAACTCAGATAAAAATCGCGAACCTGTTGGCTAATACTGGTATTCACAATACGACCTCGGGTCTGTCTCTGATGACATTTGCATTCATATTAATTGTTCACTTGACAACCGGTTATGGTTATAATTGCAGAAACTTTATCTAATGTTAAAGCTGGGTAACAAAATGATGAAAAATCTCTTAAACCCTTCACCATTCAATGTGACGCACTTGTTACTCTCTACTGCTTAGAACGGTCCCTATGATAAACCTGTAATAATTTCTCGCACCTTATCTTGACGTCACAGCTGTCTTATCAACGGGCATTATGCAACGTAATCTTTGAAACCGAAAACTAAAATGTTCTCCGTCACTAACAACCATTCAACAAGATAAATAAATCAACTGGATTCACATTTTGTCGTTATAAATATATATATGTGTGTATATATATATATATATATATATATATATGTGCGTGTGTATATATATATATATATATATATATATATATATATATATATATATATATATATATATGTACATGTATATGTGCGTGTGTATATATATATATGTACATGTATATATATATATATATATATATATATATATATATAAATATATATATATATATATATATATATATATATATATGTACATGTATATAATAACATAAAAATTGATAACAGCGCCGCAAATACAAAACATTTTCCCAACGTTTCGAGGTAAACAAGCACTTCATCAAGGGGAAGAAACAATTTACATCTACAAAACAAACACTAAACACAAAAGCCAAGAAAAATTCTTGACTCTTGCATGTTTAAAAGACGGGGAAATAAACAAAGGATAAACAATAGAAGAAGAAAAGAAGACGCACACACATGTAGGTATATATATATATATATATATATATATATATATCAGAAAAATGATGGTTTGAAGGATCCATCCTCAATTCACATATGCATTTCTTTCCTACGTTTTCTTGAAAGTATATACTAAGTATGTATTAGTGGTTAGCAACACGTCATCATATTAATGACTTGACTGTCATCACCTACAATAATTCTGACTCACATGGTGCGAGTCAAATATACTTGACAAGAATGTGTTCCACATTGGACACTGGCTGGGTATCTACTCTGGTCGAGGTTTCCCCTTCAGTAGGTATGTGCACGAGTCGAGTATGCATGTCCTATGCGCAATCGGCACAATACCACCTCATTGTTCTACATAAGGGATGCCACCCGCAATGATGGGTTTGATCTTAAATTGGGTAGTAGCGCTTTACGGTAGCCCAGCACAATTGTGGTTATATGGTTGATTCACGGTGGTGATTTTCGAAAATGGAATTATTTGAACTGGTGAAGATAAAATATTATTGGGGGTAGAGAGTCGGGGTAATAGTCACGGTGGTGATTTTCGAAAGTGGAATTTTGCACATTTATTTTTGCTACTATATGATGAGGACAAATTTGTGTGCCAAAAGGCGGAATGAAATTTAGTTTATGCGGTATGGTATTTGGAAATAAAAACTACATCATGTCCGGAAAAAGTTGGAGTTGGAGATAGGTTTGTAGCATGCTGTAGAGCCAGTTTCGATCGCCTGAGATAAAGTTATGGTTCACTTGCCTCAACATAGAGGCTTCCTGGTTGGCGGGGATTATATATACTTTCAGACAAAGTCTACGTCCATGATTGTGTATCGGATCAAGCATCTGCTGGTACGATTTACAAGCTGATCCGTGCAGAATTACGACAGTTTAGATCTTACTAAACAGCTGTATAATCGAAGCAAAGCCTTCCGTTCTGCTCCCCAATCTGTGTTCGGCACGACTTGTATTAAATCTTGTTTGTTTTTTTTACAATTTTCCCTGAGGTATCTAATATGTTGAAGGAAAGTTGCTTTATGGTAAACAAAATATTAAAATAGGTCCTAAATATTTTGTCTCCTCCACAACAAAGGAACCGCCCAGATGGAGATTTGGGTCATTTTGAATTGTATGTAATTGGCAGAAGTGCATGTAGTTTTAGATTTGTAAAACTTTGAATTCGTTTTTTCTGCCCATTTCTGAACTGTTTAAACATCTCTATAGTTGACGTTCAAAAGTATGAATATTCTGTGAGATACAGCAGACTAAAAAGTCGTCGACATATAAGAGCAGTCAGTTCCTGGATTATTGCATTTCACCAAGTTGTTAATTTTGATTTTGAAAAGGGCAACATACAATATGCTGCCCAAGAGTTCGGCCATATCCGGAGGATAGCTTTCAGAAAGGATTGTACCTACCATAACTCTGAAATTTATATCTTTCACCAAAATGGATATTAAGATAGGTAGGAGACATTTAGACCTAGGTTGAATAATTAATTATGTCACACTTTCATGTAGTGTTATAAGCTTTCTCCAGTTCATAAAGCATGACGACTATATGTTTTTTCTTTATGAAAGATTCTCTGATAAATGCTTTAAGTATGACTAGAGTGTCAGTTGTGCTTCTCTAAAGTCTGAATCGACGACGAAGGTCTTACAATTAGTTTGCTGGACTCAAGATACCACAGGAGCCATAAGCCATTCGTTCCATGGTTTTGCAAATAAAGTTTTTTAGTGATATGTGACGATAGTTTGGAAGAGTAGTTATGGTCTTTTCCAGGCTTAGGTACAGGTGTCACGGTTGCTTCTGCCATGACGATGGGAAATCACCAAGTTTCCCAAATTGTATTAAAAATATTTAGTGGTGTATTGAGAGGAAAGCGAGTAAGTGATTTAGAAGTTGATAGTGGATATGGTCTGGTCCTGCTGAAGTGCCATGGAGTCGATCAAGAGATTCTTGAAGTTCTCTGAGAGTGAAAGGTTTATTGTAGTCTTCAGCGTTAGCATAATTGAAATTAAAAGAAACTTTTTCTTTCAGGTTTTTGACACGGCGGGTGTTTTCAGAATAGTTATATTGTGAGGTGTTTTTGGAGAATGTGGCCAACTTTTTATTTCTGGTAAGGTCGTTACCAATTCATTATATTTCATTAAATGGTTGCCGCAGCTGCTTTTATTTTGCCAATGATTTTCCGTACTATACTAATTTAAAAAAAGAGCGAGAGTTCAGTCTAGAGATATAGGACCTCCATGTTCTCCTCTTGCTCTTTCTAGCGACGAGCTTTATACGGTATTATTTTATTTAGATTTTCAGTTGCTGGATTGGCATTGAAACGTTTAAGGACCTTTACCGGTTCCCTAGTGGCGTTTAAGCAAACAAAATCAAAACATCTTTTGGTTACACATTTAAGAATCACCGACGTTTTTGGCATTGTGTTCATATCAACATCATGGGGTATCTTTGCAAATAAGGGTATTAGATCCACTTCGTTGTCGAAACGTTTAATTGGCAAATTTGATTTGCTGGGAGATTGAAACGTTCCCTAATCTGCCTTGTTCAATGTCCATCTCTGCCTAAGCACTTGAGTTTTGGGACTATTCTTCGTAAGTATAATTGAAAGTTGTTAATAGGGGCGCCACAGGACTGGTGCCAAAGCATCTAGTGTAGCAGCGTCAGCCACTATCGTTGGCTAGCTCATCGCGAAAAGAGAGCCGAGTGCATAAGCCTCTCCTGCCGGTACATAGCCTCTACACAGTCAAGACTCCCGCCATGCCTCCTAGCGGCAACAATGGAAACCGGGTCCTTCCGGCCCCAAGCTAAACTGAGGGGGGATATCAGAAGAGCTTGACCCCCAGAGACCCGATGCGCAGGCTCACCAGCGTGTGGATACACCCTGGCATCCGTCAACCAAGCCCCAACTATGGGTCAAATAGCACCCACTACCTAGCAGGTTGGACTCGTAGAGCCAAAGGCGAAGAGAGCTCACCTTGACAGAGAAACTGGAGTGGGGTCCATTAGGCGGCTGGTGAACACTTTATACACTTTCCGGCAACGCCTGCAACTAAGTCGGTTCCCGAAGTATCGGCACCTGCCTTTCCTCTGGACTCAGCCTGCAAGGTCGAGAGGGGGGCTCAGCTGCTGGGTAAGTTTGAGCTCCCATACATTTCCCAGGCTATGCTGTAAGTCATGGAGAGGACACTTCATCCTTGTTCTCACCAACAAGGGCAGAACACGGGAGGCAGCAGTTTACGAGTTAAGAGTCCAGCTCAATGGGCGTATAGCACGGACACCACGGGCTGCCTCCGACGGTGGGTAGGATCATCGCATCTTACTGATGAGTTACCCCCCGTCAAAAAGCCGGGCTCGGTAAGGTTCTGACCCACCTCGGTCTGCTTATCTCATCGTTGCACGGGGCTTCGAGTTTATTTTCTAGAAGCAGATGGCAAGAGTGTACTCGGCAAAAAGAAAAGCAAACTTTTCCGGCTTGGAAGCTGGAACGTCATAACTTTGTATCCTGGAATGACTGATGACCTGCGACTAAAGTTGCCTCCTTGCAGGCACTGGTTGGCAGTGTGATCACCGACATGAGCAAGCAGATGCCTCGCTGGGTGGAACACTACCTCGGGCTATGCTCCTGCGGAAAGGGCCTTGTCGTTCCAGGACAGGACTTTTTAGCCACCAGAGGAAATACAGCAAAACTAAATAGTCATCACCAACGGCTACTACATATCCATTGTCTGACACAGACGGACGGATGTCAACCATAATAGAAAGTGGCTACTATCAAAGAGGTCGTCGTCTACTTCCTAAGACAAGTCAAGTAAAATTGATGGATCGCAGTTGATCAGATCTAATGACGAGTAAGATCCTGTGGCAGGATGCAGGTGGGTGTACGACTCCTCAATACGAATACAAAGATTGTTTTACACAGTCTTCTATTTTCTTTCCTTTCTCGTTTATATCATTGTAGCGCCATTTATGGTCGCCGTTAAAGTCACCACGTAGAACAAATGGTGATGGCAACTGTTAAATTAGATAATCAAGATCAGATTGATTGGTAGAAGTGCTTTGAGAGAGCTATATTGAGAAAGGTGCGAGAGTTTCGTGTATGGACAAGCAAACGGATATAACCTGTAATAGAGTATTAAGATTAATTTGACTGTGAGGAGTTGTTTTTTACGATGATTGACACTTCTCCAGCGGTTTTGTCAGTATTTTTAGACTATTAACTTTTGTAGCTTACCTTACTCTATCATTTTCTTGTCGGTTATTTAATAGTAGATCTGGGTTTCTTATATATAACACTCTTACTATGGTCCCTGGGTCTTGGATCTAACAGGTTTCTTGTATTTGTCATATTGCTAGATGGACCAATTGCCTTTTCCGCTTCACTCTTGGTTTGTGTGGTTGATTACACAGGGTTGAGAGGTGTCAAGACTGTAAACTTAGTCTCGCCTTGTGGCAAGGTCATGTCTGTCTTGGTACAGACTGAATGTACGGAAGGCTTGTTCTCCACACTGGCTACGCTGGCGTAAGATTTGCCGGCAGTGTTTAGTGATGTGGCTTCCACAAACTTTCTGGTCGCTGTGAAGCTTATGCCGTACTCAAGCTTCACCCGTTGCACTGCCTTCTCCTGCTTCCACTTCCACTAAGGGTAGTCTCTAGAATAAGAGAAGTGGTCGCCCTGCCAATTCACACAAAATATTTTCTCCGTGCAGGACGATCCATTGTGACTCTCCTGCGCACATCTTGGGCAGACAGGTTTCCTTTTGCAGCAATCTTTGTGGTGGCCATATTTCTGATAGTTAAAACTCCGCAAAAGCTTAGCGATGAAAGGGTCGACTGGGATATTCAAGAACCAGGCTTTGATTGATGTAGGCAAAGCGGGGCTGTCGAACGTCATAATGTGAGTGCTTGTGTGGGAATCAACGTTACGGCGAATGTTGATTCATTTCATTTGGGAGACGTTCTGAGAGCTGAGAATTTCAAGCATCTCAATCTCACTGCATCCATCGACATCTCTAGATCACACAACACCTTTCGAGGAGTTGAGAGATTTGTGTGGAAATACCTTCATGGGTATCTCCGAAAATCGCTTTGAACGAAACAGATCATCAGATTGAGCTTTGCAGCAACACTGTACAAACAATTGGCCCCCGCTAAGTTTTTTGACACTTTTTGCTCTCCAGCCAAGTCATATAGTGGCTTTGCTGTCACAAAGGTGATAGCTTTGTTAGATTCTGATTCCTATCAATAGATTCAATGAAAAGAAATCGTGGCCAATTCCATTGACCCAGAAGAGTTTCCTCTTCCGAGTCACTGGTTGAATTATTGTTGGTCCTTTCTAGACCAGATATCATTCTATTCATTATTGATTTTGTATGTTTTTCCCATACTGACAGACTATCTCTTCATCACCCGTGCTCCCTACCCGCCACGGAGACCAATAGGGGGACAGATATTTACGCTTTGTTGGGTTTCTTATGTCATGGCTACACATGGTGATATATTCGAATAAAGAAGAAACATTACTCGATTGATCCATGCCACCGTCCTCAGAAGCCATGTCCATTTTCAAGGTTCGAAACTCAACAGCATGTTTATTTAATCACTATGGTGACCTTCAAAGCATGGACATCAGTAAAACTAAATCTGTCTTTAGTGTAGTTCCTTAATCTTGGCGTGACTAGCCAAGTGATCAGACCAGGTCCTTTTGCCCACCCGTCTAGCTGAAGTTAAGGCCGCAGTAGTGTGTTGCATCGGAGTGGTAACAACAGCCTTCTCCTCTACTTTACAAGTTAATCAGTATTCTCAGCAAATTTAGGCATGCTAAAGTGTTACAGGAAGTCATGTCATATATGTGTTTGCGTGCATGTGTATGTGAAGCCAAATAGCACTTCTGCATGTCGGATGGACTGACAGATAGAGATATGGACGGATGGACGAAGCCGAAAATTATTATCACTACCAGTATAAAATGATACCTCATCCCAATTTTTTTTTTCTCACATTGAATGATGATGTCGACCTTCAGTCATAACGACCCTCCAAAGTATCCAAAGCACTGGTCACGCCTGCAATGGAGGTCTCGCATAAACTGCAGGTGATCACGTCTTCCAGTTGTGTAACCTCAGAAAAAATGAGTACCACCATCTGGTTTCTGCGACTCCCTTCTACTACAAGTAACTTTTGTCATAGTCTCACTGGCAAAGCCAGACACATTTCTTTTGTATGTCATCCACTGACATCCTATTGCCGGACACATTCACAGCATTTACTCTAACGCAAATATTTCCCAATTCTCTCGTCTTTAATTAAATAATGACTGACTTGCTTTGTTTAGAAAATATAATTTTTTTCCCACCTCTTCCGTAAGGGCATGTATCTCGGTTTGGCTCAAATTTGGGTTTCTTGTTCCTCGTTTATCCACCTCTTTACGTATCCACATTTATCCACTTTCGTTGAAATTTAAAACACGGATGTACATGATGTTTGCCTATATTTTGACGCGAACAGTATATGCGCAATGTGCCGCCTACGTGACATGGAGTCCTATCATTTTAAATTTTAAACGGAGACTTTTTGTTATGAACGATACAAAACAGTCACTCCTTTTTGTTTGAAATTTAAAGAGACAAAATCTCTTAGTTATGTATCTGCTGTAGCAACTAATAGACTGTATCTGGTTCCTCATTTCTAAATGTAAAACAGGACAATTAAGTCATTTACTTATTGAACAACTCGTATACTCTACATCTCTCGGCTTTTTGATGTGATACATCTACATGTTAGTTTATAACACTCTGTCATATGAACGTTCGTAAGTCATTCATAGCTAAAACATTTCTAAGATAACATTGTGAAACAGCTTGCTATATATCTTATGAAATTCGTAAGATTCATCTAAGGAACTGTCACATGACCTTAGGAAAGTTTCGTGAAACTGGGCCCTGATCTTTAATCACCGAACTACTGTATTGCAGTAGCATATGAATACGAAATACAATTGTTTTGAGGTCGAATATTTCTCCTAATTTTCTCCCGTTCTGTAACTGTGAAGTCAGATTATTACATGACGAACACAATTTGTTCCAAATGTCATATTGTCAGGCACACTTCCTTCATTGGACGAAAGTACTTTTGCACAGGTTTGTTTTAGGATCAATTTTACTCAGGCGTAGAAGAATTCAGAAAAAGTAGTATTCTTCATTCAGTCATGTAACAGTAGTGCCCTTTTCCTGTTTCTGGAGATAAGTAAAATGTGATTAAATGGTTGAGTTGTGATACTTTAAAGGGCGATAAATTGGATAATGAATATATCAGCATCGCTTGGAATGTGTACTGCCGGTTAGAAGGTGAAAATGTAGATATTTGTATGGAAATCTGAGGTTATTATTTGTCAAAATTTTTTTGTAACAGACGCTAATTTCGTTAAAAAATATCGGAATCTAATGGGGTGGAAAGAACACATGCAAGAAGAAAATTAGAGTCATCTGGACTAAGTGTAAGAAGTCCAATAATAAGGATATACCTCTGAGACCATACAGTAAAGATACAACAGGTTATGCAACAGAACCGTTGATCGAAAGAGATATGGTTAAGCAACTTGTACTCGTAGACAATCGTAGACAAAGGGTTAAGCATAGACTGGCTGGCAGTCCATTTTGCTTCCAATTTCTCTTACCTATTCACTTCATGTAAGTTGTAAGTAATTCGCTCCCGCTCCGAAGGCATGTGGAAGGTTAGGTACAATGGATGTTAGTGAAAGTTTGCAGAGTAGAAAGCAAACATGCTATTTCAATTATATACATCGCAAGTCAAGGATAGGTATTGAAGGCGTTGTCTCAATTGTGCATATGATTTTCAGACAGGAAAGACTGTCAATAACAGAACAAGCAAGTATGTGTGAATTACGTGGCAATTGATTGTGAATTACGTGGCAAATGTATTTGTGAATTACGTGGCAAATAATTGTGAAAATCACGAACTGAAATTTTTATATAGGTTTATTTCTCTTTGTATTTCTAGTCACCGAGAAATCTGCCATTTGCAAGGTCCAATGAGAAACGCTAGACTGTCGTAACTTTTGATTCATTTATTTTCGCCGAATACAAATTTGTAATAACATAAAGAAGCCTTTTAAACTAGAAGGGGAAGCCATTTTGGTAAGATGATGCAGTCTGACATTGACACAAAAGCCTGACGGCACTTATAGGCACAATGTGCTTCTATTATTTCAAAAACCTTGAAGGAGAACTGCAAAGATTCTACACTGATGGGCGACTTGATGCATCATATACAATACCAAATACAACGTTCCACCTCCGCAAGTAGCTTGTTAAATACAGCACGTCGTTTTTCGTACGAGTTGTCAGCAGGGCTTCTTCGAAATTAAGACTGATAGAACAATTGATGCATTTTAGATCTCCGTCAGTTTCGATATGTCTTCTGACCAAATATACCTTTATTCACCATAAAATATAATGAGGATTCTAGCAGCGTTACGAACGATTTTCTAGTCTAGAAACGAATTTAAAAGCACAGATATACTACTGGGAGAAATATTTTATGATGAAAGAAGACTGTAAAGAAGTGAAACACCTCTGCAAAGGGGTGAATGAATCAATTCAGTTGTTACTGGTCCATAGGGTTGGACTGGTGGCCTACACCCTCCCCGGCCCCCTAACCCCTTAAATATAAAGGTTTAAAAGGTAAACTCCTTAAAATATAAGATCAAAGATAAACTGCAAATATTGGACTTCGTAATCTCCCCCGCCTTCCCCGAAAAAGACCACATCAAACAACAACAACAAAAAAAAAAAAAAAAAAAAATCGCCAAATACACAATCCCCAAAGCATAGGGTTAATACCTGCCACACAAACCGCGAAGTCATTATGTAAAATAAAAAAAAAAAAAAAAAAAAAAAATAGGAGTGTAAGCGTTTTTTTTTTTTTAATTCCTTCGTTTGGGGCATTACTTAATATCTCTTATATTTGAATTAGCTAGTGATAAAACGTGCAGCTATGACTATTGTCACGTGATTTGTAATGTGGTAATGCTCTATTTTCCACCAAAGTACACAATTTTATAGTTCTTAGGTACGGTAAAAACCGATATATAACCAGTTTTGCATATCTGATTCTATCATAATTACATATTTCTTTCTTCAAGAAGATTTCCATCAATGTGATTGGTCAGGCTCTTTTAAATTTCTTTGGTTCCCATATATATGAACAGAAGAAAAAACAATTAATTTGACCCAATTGGTAATACTTTTTGGACCATTTCCAGAGAATCAGTGGTAACATATCGGAAATTGGAGCTCCTGTATACAGCGTAAAATAAATGTTGTGAATTAGAAAAACTTTGAAAATTAGAAAAAAGGTCAGTTGATCAAAATTGTAAATAATAAAGAGAGAGAGGGATCAAAATTGTAAATGAGAGAGAGAGAGGGATCAAAATTGTAAATGAGAGAGAGAGATGACATTCTACATTATCCTCATTCTAGTAACAGTTCAACAAGTAGCCCTACATTTTAACATTTTTAAAAACATCTGATATGGTCACATTGAGCCGATTATTAAAGCTATACCGAATAGGATGGCTTCGCCTCGCGTTTAGACAAGACGCATTTTCAAATTTTGCATGAAATGATGCCATAAAGAAAAGTTGATAAATGTATACATTCAGTTCAGTTCTAGTTGCAACTTATATACATGTATATATATATATATATATATATATATATATATATATATATATATATATATATATATACATTTATATATATATATATATATATATATATATATATATATATATATATATATATATATATATATATATATATATATATCTATCTTTTTATAGACTTAACGTGTAAGCATTTTAGCTAACTCTCCCTCTTAAACAGTGGAAGCTGTCCTTGTTGATCCAAAGCTTGGGCGAAAAAATCAGCAGAACCTTTGATGGGATTCATAGAGAAGTGCTAAACGTGTTGGAAGGAGGTCGAGGTTAATACACCCCGGTAAAGCGGAGGAGGTCGAGGTCAATACACTCCGGTAAGGAAGGAGGTCGAGGTTAATACACCCCGGTAAGGAAGGAGGTCGAGGTTTATACACCCCGGTAAGGAAGGAGGTCGAGGTTAATACACCCCGGTAAGGAAGGAGGAGTAAAAACGTAGGTAGATAAATCGAAACGTGGAAGTATAGTCTGATTGTTACTTTTAAAAAGAAAGTCTACTCATGGTTATTTATAGAGAATGCAGCCTGGCAAACTCTCTCTCTCTCCCTCTCTCTGTCTCTGTCTCTCTCTCTCTCATATATATGTTGTTGATCAGAGAGAGGCTTATTTAGTCAGAATTATGTGTGGCATTCGATTTGCCTTTACATGGGTAACTCTTGTTTGCTTCTGTCTTATTAGAAGGCATTCTCTATTTATATCTCGAAATCACAAGTACTTCCTTTTCTTTGCCTTTTATATAGGCTTGTTATCAGCTTTTATCAACACACATTAGTTATTTTGTAATCCGCATGTTTATCACTTTGTGCTTTTGTCTCAGGTCCATAAATAATGGACTCTCCCCATCCTCTCTCTCTCTCTCTCTCTCTCTCTCTCTCTCTCTCTCTCTCTCTCTCTCTCTCTCTCTCTCTCAGCGAAAAGTCTTCCCGTTTGATATAGGCCTATATAATTTTCAATAACCATATATACTGAAAAATTAAGCCCCCCCCCCAAATAAATAAAAACAAAAAAAAAAATTAGGCCTGAAAGTTGTACGCTCCCGTTGTTGGCGCCATTCCCTAATTTCGGCATTGGTCAATATAGGCACAAGAATTAAATAAATAGAAAATGATTTTGCACTTTGAATCACTTGTATATTTATCTACCATGGATTTCATTTTATTTAAATTGACTTAACTGTCCGATAGAGACTTTAGCTCTGATGATTACCGACTGTGGGTCAATTTGGGCCAGGTTTCCAGGAAACTGCTAGCCATGTTCTGATTGGTTGTATGCGAGTTATGGATATTGATCGCTATTTTTAATGTATTCATGCCTGGGAAACAAAGCGATCGGAATGTTTTTATTTAAGGATCCCTTTTGGCAGAAATCCCGCCATTCTGTCGTTTAAAGAAGTATAATTTAATTATAACGATTGACCAGTTTTTTTTTAAAAAAAGTTCAGCATTCTTTCTGATCATACTTCCCTGAACTTAAAAAAAATAAATATAAACGGTCAATCCTTAATTACATGGAAAATGATTAAAACATTTAATGGCAATTGATTGCATACGTGGTATTTATTGATGTTTAATTGAAGTTGAAACGATTAGAATCTAGCAATGTAGAATAAACTAAAGTATAAATCCAGACATAGTAATGAGGCGTTTGAGAGTAAGGATTGAGCCAAAAGATGTATTTATAACTAGGCCGACTTTTGTATACTTGCATTCAGAAATAGTTGGAGAAAGTCCGTTTCCGGTAAGTTTATTAATTCCGTTTTGTCAGACTTTATCCACAGCTTTTATTCAAATTTGCATGAAGTTTAAGATTTATTTAAGATCCGAAAATTGGACAAACTATTGGTTTAATGCTTTACTTACCACAATTCATGAAGAAAGCGTTATTTGAAAAATATATTGGTTACATACGTTCGACGAGCTCAACGGATAAATAACGAGCAAATCGCCTCTTCGAATGAGATAATATCTACTTCTAATTGGGGATGAGGTCGATGGTAATACAATGCATAATGTACATTTGTTTTTAATTGTACCGGAAATATTGGCTCCTATTTACTAGCCATGCAATCAATTCTTAATAAATCATGGACATGTTAATGCCAGTTATCAGACCTGAAAGAAATGTGGTTGCAAATTTTGAAGTCACAATAAACCCGTTGTATTTCAACACCTGGAGCTGATCATGACGTGTCTTGGTATATAAATCGCTCATTGTTCTTTAAGATGATGTCATCCTATTTCGTGCATTATTAATAATTACAAGCAAAAAAAAAAAAAAAAAAAAAAGAACAAAAAACACAAAAAAACCCCCCAAAAAACAAAGAAACATTAAGCATTCGTTTATATGGTGCATAATTTTTTTTTTTTTTACTCTCTGCTGTTAGTTATAGAAAAAGTCATCAAACCATGAGTAAGAAATGCAACGGAGAAACTCATAAGTTAAGTGTGTTGTATTTATGTAAACTCATAAGTTAAGTGTGTTGTATTTATGCAAACTCATAAGTTAAGTGTGTTGCATTTATGTAAACTCATAAGTTAAGTGTGTTGTATTTATGTAAACTCATAAGTTAAGTGTGTTGTATTTACGTAAACTCATAAGTTAAGTGTGTTGTATTTATGTAAACTCATAAGTTAAGTGTGTTGTATTTATGTAAACTCATAAGTTAAGTGTGTTGTTTTTATGTAAACTCATAAGTTAAGCGTGTTGTATTTATGTAAACTCATAACTTAAGTGTGTTGTATTTATGTAAAATATATAAATATGTAACAGAGTTATAACCAGAAAAAGGTATCATGATTATTTTTTAACTGATTACGTATTGTAACTTGGGAATAATTTATATTAACAATAATCCGTCTCGAAATATAGTTCCTATAATAATTTATGGTATCCTTTATTCTGAAAATGTTGGCAAAAAATGTGATTCAAATGATTTCTACATTTACCGAAAGGAAGTAAAATCAACTGACAAATAAATTTGGAACCTAAATTTTAAAATTAGTTAGGTATAAGTCGCAAGAATGAGAGAACTAAAACTTCACGCAATATGCGTTCTCTCTCATCACACACACACACACACACACACACACACACACACACACACACACACACACACACATATATATAATTGAAGTTAAAACCAATAAGGCGAGACCTCTACAGTTTTTAACAACACTACCATTCGGTATAAAATCATGTACAGCGGTATAAAATCATGTACAGTTGTATAAAATCATGTACAGTTGTATAAATTCATGTACAGTTGTATAAAATCATGTACAGTTGTATAAATTCAGCGCCTTCTCTCGTGTTTATTGTTTGTCTTGTTCGTCTCTGTTTTGTAATTGCCTTTAACAAAGAATCAAGGAGAGTCGAGAGCGCTTAGGCTACTTAAAAAATAGTTTTGCACTGTTTTTGCACTGTCCATTATATATATATATATATATATATATATATATATATATATATATATATCTATATATATCTAGAGAGAGAGAGAGAGAGAGAGAGAGAGAGAGAGAGAGAGAGAGAGAGAGAGAGAGAGAGAGAGAGAGAGATAGAGAGACCGCGGCATGCAATCATTATGCTGTAGAACCTTCTTGAAATCCAACGATGTATCTGTTACAACAACTCTTTTTGCAACAACTCGAATTTTCGTTCATAAGGATATGAATCTGGGGATTTGGAGAAAAGCCCCGGAGAAGAGATAACACATGTCATCTGGAATTAGCATCTGGTCAAAAAATAATACAAGTCGTCTGGACATAGCCTCTGGTCAAGAGATAATACAAGTCATCTGGACTTCACCTCTGGTCAAGAGATAATACATGTCATCTGGACTCATCCAAGGAAACTGGAGAAACATTAATATTCATGGAACAGAAAAACGATATAATTTAGATGCAAAAGACAGTTTGTTCATTTATATTCCCTTCTTCCGTTGAAAAATGCCACAATACGGTTTAAAAATACGGAGATTCTCTTGAACACATGTGAAATCTACATTTAATTTTAAATTTGACGTAGAATAGACGCTTAGTTTAAAATAATTGTGTCTGTGTGCTTGGAATAATGCATGCAGATGAAATGCTAAAGTAAGACATTTTAAAATAAAGCAATCAATCTCTGTTCATACTTTTCAAGAAATCTGATGCTTCTAAGGCCGCAGGAGTCATGCAGAGTTGCAATTGCTTTCGACAAATGTGCTTTTTTTAATTTTGAAACGCGTGTCTTGCAACCCTTGTTGGAGAAAAGTACACGAAAATAAACACGGGTTGACAAGAAACGTATGACTGTAAGTGTCACAATGTAACTGGCAAGAGGTAAGTAATCATTTCATAATTTTTTTTTCGATACCACAGACTGATTTCAAGCACTACAGGTACATAAATTGGCCCCAGAACGAAATGCATCATGGCACTGATTGAGACGAAATGCATCATGGCACTGATTGAGACGAAGTGCATCATGGCACTGACTGAGACGAAGTGCATCATGGCACAGACTGAGACGAAGTGCATCATGGCACTGACTGAGACGAAGTGTATCATGGCAATGATTGAGACGAAGTGTATCATGGCACTGATTGAGACGAAGTGTATCATGACACTGATTGAGACGAAGTGTATCGTGGCACTGATTGAGATGAAGTGTATCATGGCACTGATTAAGACGAAAAAGAATATGAATCTTAATTAAGAAATGCTGAAGAATCACACGAGACATAACTCGGGTAGCTTTAAGAATCACACGAGACATGACTCGGGTAGCTTTAAGAATCAGACGAGACATGACTCGGGTAGCTTTAAGAATCAGACGAGACATGACTCGGGTAGTTTTAAGAATCACACGAGACATGACTCTGGTAGTTTTAAGAATCACACGCGACACGACTCCTGTAGTTTTAAGAATGCAATTTCCATGGGGGAGCTTTGCTGTATTCGACATCTTTGAACTGCACGTACAATGTTTATTTAGTTTATGCCAACCGTCAGATTACACAGACGCTCATTGCAGGTCATATGATTGTCTGCTTTCAGTCATCTGATTGCTGTCTGCTTCAACCGTTCATCGTGCGTGTCGAGTACATTTTGTATGTTGGCCAGTATTAGGATAAATATGAACGTAAACCATTCATTTACTATACCCGAAATTTTTAATCACAACCTTCATTGGCTGAAAGTCAAACGTGTGATACACAACATCTGTTATATTTCATTAAAAAATTATGTCTCGGATGTCGGTATTTGACCCTCAAGTTCCCGTTATATTACAGTCACGTGCCCATAATATTTACGGTCACATGACCCGCCATATTAACCTGCGTTTCTACTGATGTTCAGACTGCACTTCGCATAACAGTTTCTATGTTGGTCATATTATTATCTTTAGTGTCACATGGCCGTCATATTACTCTTCCTATCTCCGAATGTTTAGGATACTAGTAATCTTGTTTCTTTCTTTAAATACGACTTTGCTTAGAATAGTTAAAAACATATGTTTCTCCGCTCAGAATATAATGTCTCTGTCATTTAACTTTATTTAGGTTTCTTCAGATCAATGACACACTTATTGATCCTTGTTTTGATCTTAACTGACTAAATGTCCAACAAAGGCATAAGAAATGCTACCTCCGAGCGGAGCCTTCAGATGACATGACCAGTTGGACATTTAATCATACAACATTAAACCAGGGGAATAATTGTATTGTATTAGATGCATGTAATATCATGCAATGTGATCACATATAGGGTCTTGATGTGATATAGGGCGAATAAATACTTCACAGTCATCTTATTATAAAACATTGCAGTGTATTGTGTAGTATCAGTAGATCAAATCATGCTTTTATTGGAATATAACATTTGTGCTCTTTTTGACGAAATTCATGAAACCCATTCAACAAGTTTAATCGTTCACCAGCAAAAGTCTGCTACTACAGTAATAATTTAACAAGTTTACTTGTATTACAGAGATTTCATGAACATATTAGGATTGAATACATTTTACATATGTCTGTATCAATTCAAAGTTAATCAACAAACAATCGTAGAAGGGCATTCGCAATCTGATCTGCTTGTTAACTTTAATGCTATTATTGATCTCTAATCAATAATGATCCACTTTGAAATGACGGGGCTTTGGCACATAATCAATTTTCTTCAATTAGGATAGCGCGATCTATCAGTTTGATTTGGCGATACTTTTCCTTTGATATGAAACAACCGACCTTATTGAAATGATAAGTGATCTTGAAAGATCAGTCCTTCAGTCCCGTAAGTTGAAGTATGAGTCCAAGTATGAAGTGTGGCGCAAAGTCAATAAATAACGACGTTTCTTTTTTTACATGACAATTTTACCTTGGTGTGTCCTTCGGAAGAACACGTAACTCCCATTTCCTTCGTGTGTCCTTCAGAAGGTCACGTAGCTCCATTCCTTGGTGTGCTCCTCTGACGGGAACGTAGCTCTCATTTCCTTGATGTGTCCTTCAGAAGGTCACGTAGCTCCTATTCCTTCGTGTGTCCTTCAGAAGGTCACGTAGCTCCCATTTCCTTGTTGTAGCCTATAATATCATAATAATACCGTTGAAACCAACCAACCAACCAACACACATCTTCCTTAAAGGCAGAGATTTAAAACCGACATGTTAGGTTAGAAAGGAAAGAAAATGTATAATGCACACAAGTTGTCATTCGTCAAGTAAACTAAGCTTTTTATCCACTAGTGTCAAAGAAAGTCTAATGACAAAACACTATCTATTAGCTAATGTCAAGGTGCACGGAGCAATAAGTTTATGAATCACCTTCTACAGCCAGTTAATCTTGACACGTGTTCATGAAGAAATAAAGCTTCACCTGTCAGTCACCGTGTCACATAGTAAGCCAGGCTAACCAGACAATTAAATCTCAACGGAAAGCAACGCTCCTCGATGTCAGGAAAATTCGGAGTCAGCATTGCTGACATTGTACCCTTATTATTGTGTAGTAGTGTTCGCCTCATTGAAGCGTCATTCTGCATTTTTGCTAGGCGTGCGCATTTTCAAGAATTTTGAGTAACTATTCTTTTCTGCCTCATAAGCAACAGAATAGGCCATTAGCCAACTGTTTGCTAATTGTTTACACATCTCTTCATTGCATACATATAAAAGAACAAGAGACGAGCCCAAAAATGTCATGTTAGAAAACGTTTGATATACTATACCTCAATGTGTGTGTGCCGCTATCTGTTATATGTATGTATGTATGTATGTATGTATGTATGTATGTATGTATGTATGTATGTATGTATGTATGTATGTATGTATGTATGTATGTATGTATGTATGTATGTATGTATGTATGTATGTATGTATGTATGTATGTATGTATGTATGTATGTATGTATGTATGTATGTTTGTGTGTGTGTGTGTGTAAGTGCATCAGACTAAAGTATGCTAAGAAACAAGTATGCTTAGAAGCTATTATAAGGGTTCGCCTAGAACAAAACTTTTCTTGGCAAAGACTCAGTAAATAATTTTTGACAACCTGTCAAAATAGTCTGTTTATATGACGATCGATAGGTCTCTTTGAGATTTCCTAAATATGGCGTGATGTTTGAAACTACTAACAACGCATGGTAGTTTTATCATCGTAGATATTATATGGTATTTTGTTTGTTCTATGTGTCTTAAAGTTTTTTTTTGTTTTGTTTTTATAGCCGATTTTTCTGATCACAACGTATACTTTGGTTTGAACTAATTATATCCACAGTATACCTGGAAGAAACACAAATATTTGTATATTTCTGCACTAAGGTTGAAATATATCAAGTGACTCGCAACAGAAAGTTACGTTGCCGCCCAATATTTGATCACACGACAAATTACAACTTCTGTCCGTCTGTTTTGATGGAGTGGTTGATATCCAGATTACATTATTTTCCATATTTCTGGATTTGCATTTCTTCTAACACAGATGTTAGAATAGTACAAATATAAATGTAAGGGTGCAAATTTCTGTCGATGTATTCGGTAGAGCACATTTAGTTTGGCAGAGAACAATTAATTAGATTTATGAGGGAAGGTACCGTATGAAATCGCTAGACTGCGATGGTTTTAATGTCCCTGTTAGGAGGCGAGATTGATTCTTAATTAAGCCTGCATTGTTAACGGTCAGACCGATTGAAAGGGGAAGGTTATTTGGAGGTCTAGATATAAAAAATGTAAAAGTGAGAGGATGCAGAGAAGTTGTATTATCTTTTGAAATTCTCCAGAATTGGTTATTTAAAAATCAAGGGGCGTAGAGCGCGTATTTATAAAAGGCGGTAGATACGTTTAATCTGATTGGCTACGCTAAATAAGAGGTGTGTTTCCCCAGACGAATATTTCATGTTTTAAGTATTCCACATCGCAAAATTTAATCAGTCCAAGTTTTCCTATGAGAGGAAGAGATCTTGACTCCGAGATAGAATTAA
The DNA here is from genome assembly GCA_029931535.1 of Margaritifera margaritifera. Lineage (NCBI taxonomy): Eukaryota > Metazoa > Mollusca > Bivalvia > Unionida > Margaritiferidae > Margaritifera > Margaritifera margaritifera. The sequence continues at coordinate 481,773 of JAQPZY010001015.1, read as the reverse complement.
GAAGAAATTCTCTCGTATAAACAATTGTTCAAGGGACCAATGTCTATAAGGTGAGGGACACAATTCTGCCGGTAGAAGCGAGCGAGGTTCCAAAGCACAAAGGGAAATAGCTCCATCCACGTATCCACCTATCCACATATCAACCTACATACCTACCCACACAAAGTTTGAGGACCGGAAAGAGGCGAGATAAGAGAGAGTGAGAAGGGAAAAGAAAAAGGGGAGAACCTCAACCTTGACCGGACAGCAGCATTGAATTTGGAGTGACCAGCGATAAGCAGGTTATGCAGGCATGCTGGGCAATGACTTCGATTGTTCACTCGATTCTATGATGAACTAAGTCTATCGTTTTAAACAGATCGGCTATTTACATAAGTATATTTGTGTTTGAAATTCGGTAAATGATTTATTTCAAAAAGAAGTGTATCTTCCTAATGTAATGTTTTATCTCAATTTGTTTTATGTAATTGATTACATTGTTATATTTCATGTACGGGGCTCGTGTTATTCTGTTCTATATATCTGCTCAGACCTCTATTTCTTCCATCTATAAATTTCATAATTTATTGTATTATTTACTCGATCCGGGCAATAACACCGAGGTCGATCATCCTCTAGATAACGATAACCAACCAAATCGTACCCCTTGGAAGGGGGTCCGCCACAATAAATCTTAGTTAATTCCCCCTCCCACAAAAAAAAAAATAATTGAAAAAAATAAAAATGTAAACATTGCACACGGTGCATGGAAAATCAGTTTTTGTATTCATGGTGAATGGCCAATCGAACGTGGATAAAAAAACATGTTTTGAACCCAACGTGATATCCTGTTTGAAATTCTCCTTCACCAAATGGACGACAGTTATTAGAATCCTCATCCTTGTAGCTCAAACTGATGCTTTGGACTTCCTATGTACATGATTTGGGATAATAAGGTAAAGATAATTTTGAAACAAGTGAGTTAGAATCAATATTTGACAATAATGCAGACTTTATTTTCTCTTTTTTAATCATTATCGCATATTGTACACGAATTGGCTTGCTTGTGATTAATCAAATCACTTTATGTTTCATTTTGCTGTTCAAAACCAATGTATATCTTTCTTCATTGTCAAATCAGCGGAATTTCCGAAGACAGGCAGAGAGTAAACCGATTAGATCTTCATGTGGAGGCTTTCTACAAAACTGTATCATAGACCTAATGTTTCTTCATAAAAATGTAAACTAAATGAACTGGCAGTAAATACAACCAGAATCTGTCAGATTAAACAGTTTTACAGAATCTCAATGATTAACCTCAAATATTTCTTGAAAAATACAACTTGTGTAAAATCCTTGATTAACGAAAGAGTAGGTTATGTTTTGTTAATCAAGGATTTGACAAAAGTGGTAGTTTGTAAGAATGAATGAAACGAGGTGAATGATATATGTCACGAGGTTCTTGCAGTGAATGACATAATGTGTTATGCAGCGAATGGCATAATGTGTTATGCAGCGAATGGCATAATGCATTATTCAACAAGTTTCATATATTTTATGCAAAGCGAGCACGAGGTTGAGATTCTGTTTATTCCATAATGTTTAAGGCTTTGCAGTACTCAATTACGTCACTAAATGGCATTGTAAAGGTGTAGAAAATAAAATATATTTGGTCTGTTTTTATTTTAATGTGTCTCAGAAAATTTTAAAAGCTTTCAAACTGTCCCGCAGTAAAGGAGTTAAGGTACACTGTCAACATAGCCTGGGTCACCCAGCCTGCTTCAGTTTTTATCGCTAAGCAGGGTGGGTGACCCAGGCTATGTTGGCAGTGTACCTTAATTCCTTCGCACGGGCGAAGAACGCGCACGTAACGCTATGTAAAATATTTCCAAGCAATAACAATTGCAATTATTATGAATATGTCACGTAACTGTTCATTTCATGGGCAAAACACCGGCATATGACCATCAATCAGCTGTTAATATTTCTGAACTATCTGTTCTATGAGTTATTTCTAGCGTTAAAAATTTAGTCGCGTGACCAACAAACAGAACAGAAAGAAATGACGGTCGTCTTGGTTTTTGATTCGAACATTTAAATTGGTCTTTTTTATATAATTTGCATGCAACCCTACAGTCAGTAAATCATACCAAAGTGTATGGATGGCATTGTCAGGGCATACTTTACTGTATTAAATCTGAATTTACACGCCTTGACCGTTTTGCAAAGTCAAGCTTAAGGGCAAACACCTCATAATTGCTTCATCAGATTGAGTTTTTTGAAAATTGTAGGAATTTATTAGTTCTTCTTTTTTCAGAAATTAAAAGGTTTCCAGGTGTTCAGATTTAATACCAAAAAGTGCAGCCCCCCTTGTTTTTCGGTACGATATAAACGGTTAATCCATGATCATAAACTGGTGGTACTGCCCACAATGTTACTTGAAGTATAATAAATTCTCATATTTGGTCAATGGTGGCAACTGAGGAAAATAAACATCTTTATTTTCATTAAGAATATTCGTTCCTTGTAAAGGCAACAATCAGAGCACTACTGTGTCACTCTGACGGGAATACCGTTGGAAGGTGTCTGTCCCCTCTGGTTTCGGCACCCTAGCTCAAAACAAAAATAAAGAATCTGGATTGGAAGTAATATGTTTCATCTGAGAGGCTAAATCAGTTTCACTTTCACTTTCCTATGTTGGCAATCTGAATAAAATCGAGGTCTACTTATAGTAAGTAGATCTGACAGGAGTCGATAAATTTTCATGTTCTGCCGATATTTGGAATTCCCCGTTCACGTATGTTTAGTAACATATTAGATAAAGCGTTGCATTTCCTGGTAGAGAGAGTTATCGTTAGAAACGATATATTCCGAATGACGTTTTTCACATTCATAAATGTAAAAGCTCTAATTGGATTGGTCAATCGACAGGTCAAAAGAACACAACCTCGTACTGGCGTCCGTCAGATCTCCGTTATGTCGGATATCTCAATTTTAATAAGATTGCATTGCTAGAAGATTTATTTTAAACTCAGTCTACTCATTGCGTTAAGTAGAGCAAAACCTGAGAAAAGCCAATGAACACTTGAGAACTTTCTTAATTTACACTTCCATTTGTAACTAATTACTACATCTCAAGAAATGAGTTAATTTACATTCATTTAGAATTGTATCACGTATACAGCCTACAAAAACCTGTATGCAAATTTGAGTCAGATATTTAGTTCGCAAGCAGATTTAATCTCCATAATTCACACTGTAATATATATGAACGCCATGCCGGGATTTTGTGGGCATTTCAAATGTATTGCTATGATGAACAATGTATATAACTCATTCTAAAGGTTGTCTAAATAATCTGACTTCCTGACGAATGAGTCCCTTTCAATGTATAAAAACGAGATTCCTTAGTAGATCGAAAGCTTGTATCAATCGCTTCAATGGTCACAAAGAGTTGTCCAAATCTATTTAGTATCTACTTCCCATATAAGAGAATTTGTTTTGTCATTGTATTTTGTGATTTTCAACCCTTTTCTTCACAAAATTCACTTAATTGTAGAGATTCATTGTACGCTCCCAGTTAAAAATTCCCCCGTTCTTATTGATCAATGGCTGTTACATACGTCCATATGCGTACAAGAAAATCGACACAAAACATTTTTTCTGTTCCAAAGTTTATTAAAATTAAATATTTTAGAATCAAGTCGGATATCGTGATAATAGTAAGTATAATGAAAATGACTATATATATATATATATATATATATATATATATATATATATATATATATATATATATATATATATATATATATATATATATATACCAAACAGACGAAAACGCTTATCCCTGGATCCCACATTATGTGTATGGATACGAGACTAATAGAATCAAGCAGGTTAAAGAGTTATACGTCGTTCCAATCAAAACTAGAACTCATTTTGCGAATAACGGCATCTATTGCCTAGCTCTTATGCACCAGCACCAACACCAGCACCAGCACCAACACCAGCGAGTGAGTTCTCGTGTACCTCGAGTCTTTACCATTGACATTGTTCCATCCTTTTATGGAGAGGAGCGTATGGTTAGTGAGTTAGGGCGCTGACGCATGAGAGCTAGGCATTTAGGAGCCGTTACTTGCGTCTTGGGTTCGAATCCTGCTTGGAACGAATAACTCTCTGCCCATTTGAATTATATTGGTGTCATTCTATATAAAGTTAAGTAAAAAAAAAATCTCAGCGTTCCAAACCAAGCAGTAAAAGAAATCTATTGAAAAACCTCAATTTGAGATGCGTAATCCAACCAGCTGTCTGATTAGCCACAGAGAAAATTCACGCAATTCCATCATTATGATTCCTTTGAACGTTGAAGCTGATCACTGAAAATTGAAGCAACTATTCCCCTTACATTCAAAATTTATCAGACACATTTTCTGTTTGAACACCTTCTGCACACTTTTTCTATACATGTAATTCACTAGATTCACAACGAACCTAAATTACGATACAATGGTGATTTTTGTTATGTTGAATCGACACAATGTGACAGCGATTGTTCATTACACTGCACTTACAAGTAGGGAAAATGATAGGCCGTGGGGAGCGATAATTTAGAAACGCACACATCTCAGTTTTGTGTGTCTGAGCAGTAGAGATTGACTGGCAGCTATGCCAACCGCGTAGCGGTAAAACATAGACGAGTTTTTTTTTAAAAAAAAGCAAATAAAAAAAAAAAAGAAAAAAAGAAAAAAGAAGAAGATAACTTATAGTAAAGCGCAATGAGAATGCTGCCTAATTGCACAACTATAATTGAAGTATCAGATCAACATGTATATTTGGGTTTCGATTATCCAACATGTTTAAACTCTTGATCTACTGAGAATAAGTAGATCTGACAGGCACTGATAAATGTTCATATTCTTCCGATCTTTGGAACTCCTTTTCCACTTAATTCTAGTAACCAATCAGAATAAGCGTCGTATTTCGTGGTAGGGAGAGTTATCTTTAGAAACTATATGTGTCCAAATGAAGCTTTTCAGTTTCATAAATGTGAAAGTTGTAATCTGATTGGTCAATGGAAAGGTCAACATAACATGCCCTCGTATCGGTGTCTTTCAGATCTCCGTTACGTCAGATATCTCGATTTTAATAAGATTGAATTGATTTCCCCAATCATAAAATTTTTTAACATTTGTTATATTTTAACATTTTACCTGAAAAGTAAATTTCTTTGCGTTGTAGAAATAGCGGTGATCAAAAGTACAATGTCCTTATTTCTAATGACTTTGGAATTATGAGACAGCACTAGTAACAACTGTGATTTTGATAATCAATAAGGTCATCGTAATGTAGTAAGAGGTTACCAATGCGAATCCATATTTCGAGTCTGTTTACGTAAGTACTTTTCAAATATTATTTTAAATCTTTGTTTTTCAGACATCTTATGGAATACAATATTGTCGATGACAGGAAAAGTACGTGAGGATATTGGTATCTCATATTTTAATGTAATGTCATTGTGTCTTATATTACAACTGATTTAAAATTACCGCCGTAAAACTTGAGAGAACTGCATTTTTTTTTCATTTGTGGGGATGGGGTGGGTGGGTGGGGTGGGGTGGGTTGTTCATCATCCGTCTCCATGATAGAAGTCTTCATAAAACGTGTATAAATACACTGGGTCGCATGTACTCGGGGTTGAGATGTATTAACTTATGATATATATTGAATAACATCAATTGTCTGCCGCTCTATCGCCTTCGCTGTAGGGATTCCTATTCAAGTTTCTGTATCGCCTTGGTGACGTAACTTGGGGTTCGATCAGTGTATTGACTGTGGACGAAACTGGCGGCACTGCGTTGGAGTTCTTCTAAGTTGCAGAGGTGTGCAGTATATGTAAATTCAATCGTAGGTCATACCAGTGATGTGTAAGCTAAGGTCATAACATATTCATGTAAGGATGACTTGATAATCTGCGATAGACAAAACTCTGTTCAATTGGCTGATTACATGAACCAGATATCCATGACTACTATCTAGTATAGTCATTATTTTTCTGTTGAAAATTTTACAACTTTGTTAAGGAGTACTTTTCGGTTAATGGGGAATATTTGACAAAAATTAGATGAAAAATAAACCGCTATGTCAATTTAAATAAATATATTATATAGTAAGTATTACCTTAATGTCCAAACCATCAGTACACCATGCTGTTTCAGAGTTACACAAAGCTAGCACTCCACGTGCGAGTTCGTAATTATTCGCACACAGCTCGAGATCAGACCGGTGAGCAGTGCATTGGATGTTCGAATTAACAACGACTGACTGATACCTGGTTATGGTAAAGCTTGGCGATTCATCAATCGCTATTACACCTTCTTTGCCTGAGAGCGTTACTTGACAAGAAGGGAAATAATGTCCGAAATTCTCTAATTAAAAATCAATTAAAATATGTGCCCAGTATAGTTTAAATACATTAAAAAAATAAAATTTAAATAAAAGAATTCTCATTTGATAGATAAGGCAAATTAAAGTTTGCTTAATCCGTCGCTAGCTTGCAGTAGAAATGAACTGAAAAGTGCTGATATCGTGCCAGAAGTGTGAATAAAATGTTACACCAAGCAGTCCATGCCCTATGCAACTTAATTATATATGGAAAAATTCACCTGTTTTTGTTAATCCATCTTATCGTGCAAGCAACCAAATTAATAGTTCAAACACAGTTAGATTGCTAATCACTTTGGTATTAAGATAATGAAAGAGCAGATAAAGCAGCCCAAGCTTCCCCCATATCTGAATGGAAGGTTCCGTATGCGTCCGACTGACTGACAGCTGGTTATGGATAGGTGGAGCTTGTCGATTCATCAATTGCTATTGTACACCTTATTTGACTGAGAGTCTTAAATGGGCAATAAAGAAACTACTTTCTGAAATTCTCCAATTAAAATTAAATTAAAATATGAGTCACAGTCTAGTTTTTTTTTAAAAATGTAAAAATTACAGCAAATAAAAAAATCTCATTTGAGAGAAGAGGCAAAGGAAAACTTGCTAAATCTTGTTTATCAATTAGTTTACAACACATATGAAGAGAGAAGAGCTGATATCATGACAGAAAAGTAAAAACAATGTTACACCAAGCGTCCCATGTCATATCAGTAATCACAACTTGCTATTTAATTCCACATGGAAAAATGCACTTGTTTTAATTAATCGATCTTATCGTGCAAGCGACCGAATTAATAGTTCCCCTGCAATTGGCTTTTCTTTGTCACACCGGTATCAATGGCAACGAAAGAGCAGATAAAGCAACCAAAGCTGCCCTGCACTCACCCGTTTCTGAATGGATATTCCATATACAGACTTCAAGTATTGTATAAATCGGCATGTTCTATACTTTGCGAACTATGTGGAATGAAAACTCCACAATCAAGCTTCGTAACATCAAACTCATCATTGGAAAATGGTAACCCTCATATAGAACAAATCACAGATCTGAGGTGGTATTGTGCCGCTCGCGTATAGAACACACATACATGACTAATACATACTTCCCGAAGTGGGAACCTCAACCAGGTTGAATATCTAGCCAGTGTCCACTGACAGTAGAACATAGTCTTGTCGAGTGTATTGACTTCTATCCTGTGATACAGAAGTATGTTGATGTGAACTCATTTAAGAAGATTTATGATGATCATATCAGATGAGAAAATCTTGGACATTTGAAAACAATAGGTCTATATTACAAATTTCGAACCTTTATTTTAAGTATATTATATGATATACATTTTTTTTATAGATTTTTAAATATTTAAACATCATTATACTGAATCTTTTATCTTTTAGGACTACATCCGTTTGTTTGGAAGGATTTATCTTCCTGATTTATTTTTGTACAATTTGTTTTTTGATCTATGCATTAATAGACCTTGAGATTTAATCGGCACCATGTAGCCAGTATTGTTATGACCTGCCGTACTAAAATAGGTATCGTTCTTCAGATTGTTTCGAACACTCTTCCCATGTCTAATCTGTTAAACATTTTGAAATGTGTTAAGACAATATAAAAAAGAATAACTTTTACTTAAAAATTACTATATATTCTCTATAATTTAGTTTTAATTTATGGGACCTTGCCTGTTTTTGCTCCCACATGTTAACATTTATTATGTAACACTCTGCATTAAATCACGCACGGCAACAACTGCTGGCCGTTGAATTGGTCATAAGTGCAGAGATAATGAGGTCTTAAATAAGTTTGACTGACATAGTGGAACTATTAATTGTAGTCTTAATATCTGATATAAATTTAAAGGAATGTGTTCTCGTGGTCATTTATTCTGCTCAAGAAAGGTCAAAGTGCATAAAATAAAAAAGGACGTCTGAGATAAAAACAATTTCATGCTTAGATCATACATATCATTTATAAAAATACAAAATAGCAGTATTAATCCATTAATCCACACCGAACAGCTTTCTGAACATGGTACTTTGACCAGGATAGAGCATGGTATGCGTCCGACGGCTAGCAACAGTAATGTGAACGGTATTGATTTGAAAACCCCTCCTAGCAAGATACCTACCGTCATTGGTGGTCAGGTAGAAAGACCTAGTTCGTTTGGTAAACCCAGTATAGAAAGTGGCTCAGATGTTATTGTTCAACATGATGATGTTGATGATAATGATGAGAATGCTGTATTTGAAGGTGTGATCAGACGTAGAACAAGGCGCTTTCATATGGGCGGTATTGGTGTCAGATCTACTGCTGAGGTCCTCAATAAATTCTTGGAAGAATACGATATAGAGCCGTTATCCATAAAGTTTATCCAAAGTAGACGTAATTGTCTAGCGGCCAAGCTGATTGTATATAACTCACAATGACACACCGTTGAAAATGATGTAACATGGCCAAAATGTGTTTATGTAAGGAGATGGTATGGGAATCAATCCTGGCGAGATAGGTTTAACAATCGTGATCAGGAGGCAAATGAAGATTCAGAAGGTGATATTCCATGACTAGGGCGACATAGTCAATTGTTTATAAATCTGCCCTTATGTACTGTCGTAAATTAATGTGTTTTGTCATTTTTGTCATTTTAGTCCTGCTTTCACATTGCGTAAGTACTAAGATGCCTATATTGCAAGTTAATATGAATCTTAATATACCGAGCTGGAATGTTAGAGGAATTATGTCCTCTGCTCTTAACCTTAGTTCAATGCTGGATAAATATAATGTTGATGTAGCATGCATAACTGAACATAAACATATTACAGCACATATTTCCATTTTGCGATTCTATTCGTTCTGATTATAAATGCTTTTGCTAAGGCAGAGGATATTTCCTCTAATAGCACGTTAATTAAATGTCGTAAAGGCGGTGTTGCAATCTTCTGCAAAATCTCTCTCATGAAATATGCTAACTTCATAGATGACGGTAATAGTGACAGAATTGTTGGCATTGAATTCAAATTTCCAGATATGCAAAATGTATATATTTTTTGTATATATATATGCCGACCCTATTTTATGGCATGGATATTTACAGGGCGCAAATCAAGTTGATTCAAAATATGTATGATCAGTACTCACAGCTGGGTAACGTGTATTTTACTGGGGATTTCAATGCAGTAGCTGAACCAGACAGTTTCAGAGATTAAAAAGATAGGATATTTCATGAGTTCTTACGATATAATAATCTAGTGAGTGCTGGACATTTAATAATATGCACTGGTTCCCGTTATACATTCACCCCAGCAAGAACGATGATTGATCGTTTTGTTATTTCGGATCAATGCATAGGTAGCATACGGATTGCGCACATTGTTTCAGATCACGAAGAGCACGTGATATCTGACCACCTCCCTATACTTACGTCCCTTCGTAACCTGTGGGAGAGACTTCAGACAGTCTATGAAGAGAAATAACATAGCTTGGAATAAATTAGACGCCGATACTTTGAAAAGTTATCAAACTGAACTGGACCATCGCCTGACAACTTTTGATATAGATACTATTTTGGACAATATTGATAGATTTTATGTGTGCATTATTAATGCAATACAGCAGTCAAGCGACATCGCGCTTCCAAAGTCCAAATTCAATTATTATGCCAAACCATACTGGTCAAATGAACTCAAAGAAGCACAGGCTTCAAGGACAGGCTAGGTATATTTGGATAAATGAGGGAAGACCGAGGGGTAGTCAATATAATTCTTACAGATAATATAAAGCTAAGAAGAGAGACTTTAGAAACCTTCAAAAACTTGGTATGGACAATTATATGGGGGAGGTATATGACGAAATTGAAAAGGCACATGAATGCGATGTAAAGCACTTTTGGAAAGTCATCAATGTTAAGAGAGGCAACAATATAAATTGTTGTCAGGAACTATCAATTGATGGAGTTTATGTCTGTGATGATGCTTCCATTGCAAATGGTTTTGCCAGATACTATGACGACATTCACACGCCAAATTTTTGCCATAGTTTTGACGAAAACGTTTGTGAATTTATAGATAGAGAATTAAATCGGGCTCTGCAAGATGGAGCAAGCTATATCAAGGCTTTACAGACCAGTATAAGTGTAAATGAAGTAAAATGAATCATTAGTAGTCTAAAGAAATCAAAAGCATCGGGCCATGATCGAATTTACAATGAACATTTGATCTATGGTAGCGATTACCTCATAGAGTGTGTGACAATTTTATCTACTCAGATGATTGATCAATCTTACATACCTGTAGATTGCAAAATAAAAAAAGGGTTAGTACCACTGTACAAAGGTAATAGAAAATCAAAGAACTCCCTCGAAAGTTACAGGCATGTTACTTTACTGCCTGTTATCTACAAAACTTTTGAGAAAATTATTCATGCACGTTTGGTAAATTGGCTCAAAGATATTAATTCAAAATACCTAGTTCACAACAACATGGTTACCAAAAAGGTTTAGGCTGCACAATAGCGATATTTTCATAAAGTCATACATTATTATTTTCGGTCCGCAATACAAGAATTATGTCAACATGAAATCGTATTTTGGGCCGTCATGTTTGCCTGTTACTGATTCTGCAACACTCATGGAACACCGGATTAACTCAAAGCTTACGTCACATGACGCAATACTCGATGCATGCAAGAAAGGAACAAATCTTTTCACGGTCTGTTTGGTATTGGCATTAAACCGAATGGTTTAAATCCGTTGGTTGCTGCAAATGTGATCAAAAAGGTAATTTTTCCTTCAATGTTTTATGGCAGTGAATTATGGTGTAATAGTTGAAAAATTGATCTCTCTTCATTGGATAAACATTTACAAGGCTTCCCAACACATACTAGATCAGACATCGCTCTGGGAATGATAGATTGGACATCAGCGCAGTCCGAAATTGATAGAAGAAAATTGATGTTTTTACACAGATTGTGTTTGATGCCTAATAACGTACATACTAAACGCGTGTTTAACGTTGCGTTATTTCACTTCACTTTGAGCGGATGCATGTCAAGCTACGGGTTAATTTCAAATCTATATGATACGTTAAAGAAGTTTGACTCGCTTGAGTCTCTAACTGATTATTTGCAGCTTTCCGAAATTCCAGATAAATTAAATTGGAAAGAAATTGTAAGGTCGAAAATAGCCTCTGGAGAGTTCGTATATCTAATGAAGCAGGTTTTGACAGATTCTCTTCGATACACGAATCCTTGCGACCTGCTTCAGTATGGCAGTCGGCTAAAACCATACAGCACACTAAGGTATTTACGTATATAGCTAAACTATGGGCTGCTGTTCCTCTAGCACAGATCGATATGTGTATTCGATATGGGAATGTTTATACAGACTTGATACTTCATTGTTGTATTGTATGTCCTTATATGTCGAATTTCAGAAACTCTTTCTGGGATTTCCTGACTGATAAGTTTCCACTGAGCCTGACGTTATTTAATGCAGAAGATGAGCTGCAACTACAATATCTTCTAGGTAAAAGGTTGCTAGCAGGTGTAATCGACAAAGAAAACTCCAAGTTATTCGTCCTGTATGCAGCATACTTTGTCATGCAGTGTGCAGCTATCTTCTGCAAATAAGGTACTGAAACATGCAACTTATGCAGCCGATGAACAAAATAATGATGGACATACTGTAAGGATTTTGTGTCTAATATTCTATTTTATACCATAGACGAACAGTGTTATCACAGTCGCACTATATATCTCTTGACATTATTGTACGCACGAAATAATTGCTGTTGCTTCTACGGCCTAATAATGACTTTCTGCACAGGAGACCCGGATTCACAGCTTGTCTAATTTTCTTTTTATTTTTTTTTTTTTTTTTTTTACTAGTGTTTGTTTGTATTCATTTCTTTATTTTGGTTCTTATTTATTTTTATGAAAGTTTAATGATTGTATTCAGATGATTTATCATACTTAATTATTATATCATGCAATCTTCTACGGAAGGGAATAAAGATGATGCACATAAAACACACTTCAAACTGAGCATCAAGTAATGATCACAGAGCTGTCTCAACAAAACTATATTTAAATTGGAGTGAGTCATCACAACAAGGAGCTCCACTATAACACTTGCTGTATACAATGAGTTATTTGTTTGTTATTTATTAATGAATGTGTCATGATCAGTTTTTTTAAAAAAAATGAAGTCAGGAGTGTATTCTCATTATCATTTATTCTGCTCAAGAAAGGTCAAAGTGCATCAAATAAAAAAGGATGCCTGATATAAAAACAATTTCATGCCTAGGTCATACATATCATTTATAAAAATACAAAATAGCAGTATTTGTTTCCTAGATCTTCATGTATATCCTTAAATTAGACTTACACTTTCATAAAGGAATGTAATAAAAGTGAGAGTAAACTCGGGCTACTTCGCTGTTCATCGTGAAATACTGTCGTAGTTTACAGATTTTCCCGCCAAAATTAGTACTATCACTTATCGGAATTGTCTCAGCGTTTTCTCTATTCATTTTTCAATACATAGTTTAAGAAATAATATGTATAATTTTTTTTATAGAAAATGGATATTGTCATTCGGATTGCTCCCAACATTATTTCCGTGTCGAATCCTTCAATTATTTTGTGACGTGATTGGGCAATATGGAAAAAATAGTAATTGTTACTTTTTGTTCATTCCGCAAAGTTTGTTCATATACTATGAGTCCGAAAGTGGTATAATCAAAAATCTCGCCCCAATACTCACCAGGCAAGGCAATATTATCAAATTCTCGCTCCAATATTCGCCAGGTAAGGCAGTATAATCAAAAGTCTCTCCCAGTACTCGTCCGGTAAGACAATATAATCAAACGTCTCGCCCCAATACTCGACAGGCAAGGCAATATATTGAAACGTATCTTCTAGGAAAATACATACACCGCATTTTTCCTTACTTCTAGATATACAAGATGCGAGATTTATATGATACAAATAATCTTAAGCTCATGTCATTGATGCTTTCTGCATTGCTAACAATGTTCCAACATGAACTGTTATTTTATTTTACATATTTCTTCCAGAGGCAGTGCCCTTGATCTATTCACATAAATGTGCGCAGAACAAGCGACAGGAAAATAAATTATCGTGAGTTTTAGTCATCCATTTAATATGCTTTTTTGTTTCCTTGAAGAAAAGTGTCCAGCAAATACAGTAAAATGAACCATGTTGAGGATGCTAAACTAGATGCATACGTCTCAGAGCCTTTATTATGGATTACATAGATCATGAAATTAAACAAGTTTTTATTTTCAATATCGCAGATAAGAAAATTTATTTCCACGCCTTAACTTCTTCGTGAAAGCATTTGAACAGATTACAAAGCATTACTGCTGTCTGAAACTATCATGAATTAAATATTCTTGCAAGTCACAATTTTTTTTATTTACTTGCATGCGTGCTTTAAATGCAATTTAATCTGCGAATCGCACATCTATGTGGTCACAGAACTGTTACAAGAGCTTTCCGCCCATTGATAAGGTATATCACACCATTTTCTTTTTGTAATGGAAAGTATTTTGGTAATTTTTGAACAGTGCGAGGTCTTCAAATGTTTAATAAATGAGTCAGAGATGTTGTAACACTTCGAACTTCTACAACATTTAGCAACTGTTTTCCTGATATGCTGATATGCATCGTGTTCAGAATGTTTTATGTCTGAATTACAATCTAATCCAAATTCATAAAATTCTGTGATTTTAAATATACGAAAATAAAGGGATGATATAGGATCTTACACGAATGTTTATTGCATAGAATCTAATATTCGTCTAGCTGCTAGCAGTGAATGGCAAATGATATTGTTCAATGAGTTTCATGAATTTAATGTTAACAAACACGATTTCAATGTTAATGAACATGAGTTTAATGTTAATGAACATAAACTATATTTTACTAATGTCAACTACTATTTAATTTTTTCGGGTTTAAAATAATGAATATGTACTCACAGAGAATATAAAGTGTTTTGTAGTGAATAACGTGGATATTAGCGGAATATTTTACGCTATAAAATTGCTTCTTCTAAATATTTCCAGAAACATTTGTTATCATGAAATAAATAGTCTCATAAAAAGAGGGAAATGTTCCGGGAAAGTTTGATTTTATTTATCAAACTTATCAAGCCCCTGAAGAGGTAAGCCCCTCTACGTTCTAAATTCCCTCGATACAAATAATGAGAAAAAGGTTAATACTAGGGAACAAATTAGAAAACAGGAGTATATCAAAGACGAGTAACGACCAATTGACATTGATAAACTTTTAATGCTGTTTTTTTAGTCTAGTAACAATCAAATGTAGAGTTTGACTGTGGCATCAAGAAATATGAACCAGAAAGCAAACTGATACGACGAGAATGATATATTTTGTACAGTGTTTGCTATTCAAATTCTGGAGATAGGTCATGTGCGTCATGAGAAACGTAAAAAGCAAAGCAACCCTTAAAGTTCTAATTTCCTCCGGAATGGCTTGAAATGTTCAGTACAAGGCAGGGTGTATTTTCCGATTTTTAATTATACCAAAAAAATGAGAATAAGTTAGAATCGTATGTCAACACAAATTCAGTATTCACCGAAGATCAGTATGCCGAAATAAAAACTAGATGCCTTGAAAGTGACGTCAGGCGAAGGATGACATCAAGTTCTAATGGACTCAAAGGGGGTTTATAGAATCTATTGCTACAACGTTCACAGATTTGTTAACGCCAGAATCACATGCGTTTATGCCAGAATCGCATGCACAACCTTGACTTGTGTCAAAGTAAAAAAAAAAAAAAATGCAGAGATTGTTTGATAAACGTTTTAAAAACCTTTGACAAATAAGAAAACGGAATTCCAGCAAAATGTGTCGATATGTTTCTGGCGCCAAGAAAAGTCACCTTGCTTATTTCATTGGAGTAGTAATCTAGATTATTTTCATAGAGAAGTTTTATGAAACTTCCATTCATTCTACAAATAGTTCTTTATATGGCGTACGATTGGAAATATGACGGAACAATCATGAAGACTTTTCGTTCGAATTTGTTTCACTTTATCTATGTATATATTTACCTCACAACATAGTTCAGTTACAAAAGTATAGCCAAAGCACAATTATAACAGACATTTGTTTTAAATAATAAGTTTGACTGTTTAGAATAATTTTCGAAAACAAACATTTTCAGCTTGGATATATGAATGCGACTGACTGACATATGTAGGTATTTAAAACAAAATACCATATTTTCTGATTTGCTTGTCTAAACCAGAGTTTCCAAACGGTAAACAGATTCCCTGTGGGCTATGGTGTTTGAAAGCTAGATCACACAGGGTTGCATAGCCCCAAAACTTAACCAAACACAAATGAAGCAATTTGTATGCTGCATGAGGGTAACTTGTAAACTATTGACCCAAGCTGTAACAACATGTCGCTATATTCGACCAAACAAACTCTAACCAATTAGATCTTGCGTTGATTCTAATTATTAAATTTGTATGTTAACTTTGCAAGATAGAACCTAAAATGGAGTGTCACTTAAACGCGTTAATATACATTTTTAATGATGGGGAAATGAAACATTTCATAGAGGCCTTATTCTCAGGATGGGACAAATAGGTAAAGCCAAGGTCGAAATGGTGCGAACACTCTTTTGGTCCGTCGTAATATCGGAGCGCAGTCAGGAAACCACTTACTGAGCGTTTCAACACAATACTTGAAACGCGATTGCGGCTAAACACTGTTAGAAAAGTATACAGGTCTTAATGCCCATGAGTTACCGACACAAAATATTACATTTTGCTTTAGTAGTCATTCTGCTGCAGGTGGTTATACTTTGCGTCCATGGTTAATATGCATTAACACAAATGCAGCCCGTTACATTTTTCTTTAGCATACACTTTCCAGCACACCACCGTCACAATGTGCACTCATACATACATAAATACATACAAACAAACAAACATACATACATATATTGCAATGACTGCATGCATATATATTACGTACCTGCTTACCCATTAACTGATCAACATACATAGGTTCGTACGTAATATATACTTCCATCCATCCATCCATACAAAATGTTGGTTTTTTTTGTTCCGAAACACATATGGACAGGAAAGACCTTTGTAATCTACTAGGTTGACGGTTGGCTATATCATTAGTAATTATGTGTATTGTGCACAATTAATAGTTTCCATATAATAAACTTCAGTACCTTAGTCTGTTTTGAATAGTAATACTAAACATACAGTCACCAATTAGATATCACCGAGTGAATAACAAGATGACAATTCTTATAGAATGGGAAACAGGCTAAGCACACACTATTTTGTTCAATATCTAAAATTGCCAACAAAGATAATGATCTGCCGTGCCATAGTCTCTTGCCCTCTCAAAGATTTTAATGACCGTATCGCAGAGTTGCTATGCCCTCTAGTGGTCTTCAGAAGAACAAAGAGTTCAGTATAATGACTTGTACCATTGATCATTGATCTTGTATTGTATGGTATAGGGATTACTTCTTTGCTTGTGAATGCTATTTTTTAAAAATAATATTCTGACTTGTAGGATATATTAGGGCAGTTGAAGGTTCACACGGTGGCAAAATATTTAAACATCTGCAGTTGAGCAAGGTTAATGCGACCACGGTATGCCAAGGAATATCTGCCAAAGCACGTGTATAATACTCTAAAAACAAAAAAATCGAGATGTCTTTTGTTTCCTGTACAGTTTATTTACATGTACCGGCACACTGACTTATTTATTATGGGTCACACACACACACACACACACACACACACACACACACACACACACATATATATATATATATATATATATATATATATATATATATATATATATATATATATATATATATATATATACTGATAGATCAATCCATGGATTGATAAATAAAGAGAACTGTACATAAATGTTTATGTACATGGCAATAACCATGTGGCAAATGTTGTGATTTAAGGAGTTTAGTCTGTCTTTACGCAGATATACCTAGATAGAGAAAAATGTTTTCATCGAAGCTGGTTATATGAATGCTCATTAGAAAAGTCAACCGATCTTCGCCTACACCTAAGTTCTGATGAGGTCATCATTAAGATGTTTTTTCTGCAATTAACGGCTGGTTTGTCGCTTGAACATATTTCTGAATGGGTTGATGGTTACTTCTAAGATTGTTGATTTATTATAATCCTACACGCCCCAGTGGTTGTTCGTGTCATTTCGAAGGTTTGCAGTAACCGTAGTGGTGTTATCAGAGGGAAACATCGCAGGAAGATGACGGAAGGTTGCAGTAGTGGCGAGACCAAGAACACTTGATAGCGCGTGCTCTGCAACCGGAACACCCCTTGCAGTCCAACGTGAATGCCTTCTGTCATCAGTGTTTTCCTCATGGACAAAAAAATAAAAAATAAAAAAAAAATACTGAGCTTAGCTTTTCCAAGTTATTAATTTGCGAATGGATTGTATAGCTTATGGTATTCAGGTATATTGTATTTATTACTAAAACAAATATAGCTCATGTACATAATTATTGCAGACAAACGCCGGTATTAGCTAAGCTCGAGCGTACTTTAGTTCTATCGGTACTTTTTTCTTTGCTGTCAAAAATGTTTTGACATTAGGTATCTCCACCAGCGTGATTGGGCATGGATAAAGTAGGCAATTGCCCCAAACAAGATTATTTTAATATCGAATGTCTATTTGGTAATAAAAAGCAATACCTGACTTGATCCTTTTCAGTTGAGAAATTCGTCTTCCTTTATGTTCTATATCTAGAATGATAACTGTGACAAATCTTAAGTTAAGAAAAGGAAATTGATTCTAAATACAATAATGAAAATCTCTGATGGTAATAATAATAGCTTTTTTGTCTTAAAACTTTCATAGAGAAACAGTAAAAGACAATAAATAAGCAAAAAATATACATGGCCTCCAGAAATCTGAATCAACACGAACGCTTGTCAGATTGTTAACATGTATTTTAGATGTAAAGCTGTAAAGGGAACAAAAAAAAACCAGTGGTTATGTATAAATATAAATATATAAAATGAAAAAATATTCAGTGATTATGTATGAATATAAATATATAAAATGAAAAAATATTCAGTGGTTATGTATAAATATAAATTTATAAAATGAAAAAATATTCAGTGATTATGTATAAATATAAATATATAAAATGAAAAAATATTCAGTGGTTATGTATAAATATAAATATATAAAATGAAAAAATATTCAGTGATTATGTATGAAGAAAGGTCTTTCAAATGTTCTGTACATTGAATTTATAATATGTGTCCATGATTGTAAGTTGTACTTTAGTCAGATTATGGTCATTATGTAAACAACATGTTTACATAGCATTAGAGTTCAAGGCCGGTTTTGTTATTTATATGTCTTGTTGTGACAAAAGTCAGGTACACAAAGTATTTTTCCACTAGAATTACTCATATTGTGATGTGACATAGGTCATGTAGGTATGTGTATTTATATACAGATTTTGGTAAACAAATTCATTCCTATTCTAGAAATTCAGGTTATAAACATCAGTCTGTAATTAGATGTTACAGTTGTGAAAACCAGATATAATTCAGGGAGAGAGGAATGGTTTATTTAAAAAAATCATTGGAAATACTAAAGTGCTCACAGATTTTAGGACTTTTTGGGATTTATGTGAATTCATTCAAAACATTCCGGATTACATTATTGTGGAACATCAGGACATTCATGATTTGTGGCACAGCAGGACATTCAAGACTTGTGGTACATCGGGACATTCAAGGCTAGTGGAATTCATTCGGAACATTATATATTTTTGAACGTGTGATTAGGACATTTAGGATTATTTGGAATTTGATTCATAATATTGTAAGTATATTTTGAATTTCACTTTGTATATTAGGGAAATAAATTGCTTGTTGATATTACTTACATTGTTGGTTTCACTTTTTTCTGTTACATATTTTTAAGACCTAGAGCCGTAACACAAGCTATTTTCCAAGATTAGTTAATTGCGCCACCAGAAAACCCCGTAGAACAAATCCAATATCTTGAGTATTAGTACGTCAGTGTTTTTGTTTCAGTTGTGTTTTCCTTAAGAAGAATTTTTTTTTGTTTTTGGCCTCAAATGACGTCCTATAGGGATAAAATATATTTGTATAAATTTAAGTGACAAATGTCGACAAGGGTCTTAATGTCAATCAAAGTGTATTCTAGTAACTTTTTTTCTTCATTTCAAGACAACAACATTTCAAAAACAACTTAAATCATGTCTTTCTTGTCAAAACATTGTATGCAGTAGGCAAATAAATAACAATATAAATCATATCATGTCTTTCTGGGCAAAACATTGTATGCTTACACTACTTACGTGCAATACACAAATAAATAACATAAATCATGTCTTTCTGGGCAAAACATTGTATGCTTATACTACTTACGTGCAATACACAAATAAATAATAATTCACATTTTAAAAAATAGTTATTTAAAATGGTTTCTCTTTCTGTGATATCCATCGTTAAGAGAAACTTATTTTTACAAAATATTTTATATCTAATATTTATTACTATACCATTGATGGAAATATTTAGTCACGAATTCAGTTCCATCATCATCATCATCATCATCATCATCAGCGGCAGCAGCATATAACGAGATGATGCTTCTGCTGCTGCTGATTATTATTATTATTATTATTATTATTATTATTATTATTATTATTATTATTATTATTATTATTGTCTTCTGTTTCTTCTTCTAAATTTATGAAGCTTAAATTCACAAACCCAAATAAACGTTACAAAACATTTCATCAAATTACACGAGAGTTATGAAAATAAAACCGCAATCGTTCAAAGTGTATTTGATGTCTATTTCACATAGATCAAAAGCTACATTTCAAAATCAATAATTTGTATTTTGCTCCAGACATTAGTAATTTTTCCAAGTTAATCTGAAAATCACGGTTTAAAGAGACTGGTTGTATTGGAACCATTATATTATTTATAAAATAATAATAATAATAGTAATAATAATAATAATAATAATAATAATAATAATAATAATAATAAATATAATACAAAATTAATAAATTAGTAAATAAATAAATACATGCTTAAAGATTATGCCACACAATAGAACAAATAAATGCTGAAAGATTATGCCATACAATATAATTTTTTTTAAAACCAAGCATTTTAAAATTAAATATTTGATATTTTTCATGAATTAATAAAAGCGTAAGTTTAAAATGAAGGAACGACATGAATTGTGAGAGTATAGAACTACACGACTTATGCTAAAACGTCAGTTAGCACATGCTCTCATATATTCATTTTTAATATTTTTTCATTTATTTATTCTGAAATTATGTCCTTTATAAAACTGAGACCTTTTCACATAAAAGAAAAAAAAAAATTATATGAAAATTATTGTAAAGAAAATGACAAGACACTAACGAGTGCTGTTTCTAAATACATAGGGTTTGTTTAGCTTATGCCTATTACATAGGTCTTGTCTTGGTTATGTCTAATACATAGGCATTATCTTGATTACGCCTAATACATAGGTCTAGTATTGGTTATACCTAATACATAGGTCTTGTATTAGTTATGTCTAATACATAGGCCTTGTCTTGATTATGCCTAATACATAGGTCTTGTCTTGGTTATGTCTAATACATAGGTCTTGTCTTGATTATGCCTAATACATATGTCTTGTCTTGGTTATGTCTAATACATAGGCTTTGTTCAGCTTATGCCTAATACATAGGTCTTGTATTGATTATGTCTAATACATAGGTCTTGTCTTGGTTATGTCTAATACATAGTCTTTGTTTAGCTTATGCCTAATACATAGGTCTTGTATTGGTTATGTCTAATACATAGGCCTTGTCTTGGTTATGTCTAATACATAGGTTTTGTCTTGGTTATGTCTAATGCATAGGCCTTGTCTTGATTATGCCTGATGCATAGGTCTTGTCTTGATTATGCCTAACACATAGGTCTTGTCTTGATTATGCTTAATACATAGGTCTTGTCTTGATTATGCTTAATACATAGGTCTTGTCTTGGTTATGCCTAATACATAGGTCTTGTCTTGGTTATGCCTAATACATAGGCCTTGTCTTGATTATGCCTAATACATAGGTCTTGTCTTGAATATGTTTAATACATAGGTCTTGTCTTGATTATGCCTAATACATAGGCCTTGTCTTGGTTATGCCTAATACATACGTCTTGTCTTGATTATGCCTAATACATAGTCTTTGTCTTGATTATGCCTAATACATAGGTCTTGTCTTGGTTATGCCTAATACATAGGCCTTGTCTTGATTATGCCTAATACAGTCTTTGTCTTGGTTATGCCTAATACATTGGTCTTGTCTTGATTATGCCTAATACATAGTCTTTGTCTTGGTTTTGCCTAATGCATAGTCTTTGTCTTGATTATGCCTAATACATAGGTCTTGTCTTGATTATGCCTAATACATAGGCCTTGTCTTGATTATGCTGAAAATTCATATAAATATTGTTATTCGGGAATGTAAAATTCAAATGAATGACACTGAAAGCAACGAAAATCAAATTTACTCCGAAAACGAATGGCAGAGTATTTTCTTTAATTACCGTCTATACTCGCTTATAACTGAAGTCCAATTGCAAACTGCACAGACCCAGATCTGCCGTCGCATCATGCTCCAGCTGATCTTGGTATATGCAATTTGTTAGGAGTAATCAGTATAGCAAACATCATAGACCCTGATTTGCCGAAGCATTATGCGACGGCAGATCCGGGTCTATGTTTATTTGTAGCTGGACTCGACTTATAAGCGAGTAAAGACGGTACTGGCAAAATGTTTAAAATAAAATCGGTGTTTGGTACTTCAAAGTTGCATTGGGGCAGGATTAGAGTTAAGCCGAATGATATTGGACCCGCTTTTCCCGTGGCGCTTTCGAATCGGGAGATAAATAACTAATGAAGACCTTCCTTTCAATGTCAATATAACGACCTTTTTCTATCAGAAGATGATGTGCTGAAATTCTAATCATAGCCAAAAACTTTTACTTTGGGGTCAATTCGTTTACTCGAATAATAGTGTATATCAGAGCTATTAGCTAACTGTATATGCCAAATACGTTTTGACCAGTTATTGAATAAGAAATGAGCGTGATGCATAAAATTATCAAAGAAACGTTGTTTAAGATCACAAATAAACCCTAAATAATCAAATATGTATTGATTTTCCAAATACAGCCCAATCCTAGATAATTTAATTCTTTTTCAACATTTTCACACCAATTATTTTTAAAACGATTATCTTGTAAATATAACACTACCGTAAAATACAGTTATTTATTACACGATTATCTTACCAATATAAATATACAGTAACTTGATTTCAAAAACTTTTTCGAACAATTTTAATGACAGCGTATAGAGCATATACTTTGAAGATCGTATGTAATATTTTATCTCTGCGTTAAGAAGGAGATGCAGGGATAACTAATCCAGCGGTAGCCATAATTAAAAATGTTAGAAAATAA
The DNA here is from genome assembly GCA_029931535.1 of Margaritifera margaritifera. Lineage (NCBI taxonomy): Eukaryota > Metazoa > Mollusca > Bivalvia > Unionida > Margaritiferidae > Margaritifera > Margaritifera margaritifera. The sequence continues at coordinate 458,751 of JAQPZY010001015.1, read as the reverse complement.
ATTATTTAATTGGTACAGAGCAAAATAAAATATTTAAGATTTTATTTATTTATATAACTCATAATAAAAACGGATAGTTTTCTTTAAATGTCATTTGACACAATAGTGTTATCCTGTCTTGAAGATTACACAGACAATAGGAGATTTTCTGATTTTTAAAACAGAGTTAAAATGATTGTTTTTGATACACAATTGTTTTAATGAGTACGGCCAAACGATAACAAATGCTTAAATTATTTATTACTTAATATCTGTGTGCTCCACATTTGCACAGAAGGAAATAATATAACTAATATTTAAAAGTATGAAAACACCCCGTGATCTTCGCTTTGTTTACTAGGTTTCTGCATTGCTCTAAGCACACAAAAGAGATCGTTCGGTATATTCCCACGACCTAATTGACTTGCAACGTCAATGCCGTGCAGAGTGCCTTTATTTCTGAATCAGAAGATGTGGACCATTTGCAAAAGAATTGTCATTAGTTGCATAATGGATGCAAGAATCAAACTGAGATCTTTTTCAAACGTTTGAACAACTTAACGGGAATATCATGGACATATTAAACTAGAGTTTGTAATCTATATATATATATATATCTATATATATATATATATATATATATATATATATATATATATACATATATATATATATACATATATATATATATATATATATATATATATATATATATATATATATATATATATATATATATATATATATATCAGCATTCGCCTGCTTTGACCACCTCCCACAAACTTGTGGCCCTAGGGTCAGGTTCCAAGGTTGTCAGAATAGATCCAGGCGCGAATTTTTTTTGTTTTAAAATTTTTAAAAATATTTTTGCATATCTGAATTCTTTTCATGCCGATTGAATGTATATATGACCATCGTGTGGGGATCTCAATGGTTCCCAAATTGTCTGTTCATGCTCGTATATATGGTTATAGTGTAGGCATATTGATTGTTTCCAAGTTGTGACGGAGGGGCTAAGTCCTTGGGGGTTTGGGATAGATATTGTGGCCAATGTCAGTTGCGTGTATAAATTTGTCGCTTCATGACCAGACAGTATATGTATGGCTCTAGGGTAGAGTGCAATCTGCCCGGGGAAGAGTTTCCAAAAGTTTTTATTAATCAAATTTTGGCGGTCTACCAGTACTTTATGAAATTGCTCGCTCACTGCATCTAGATAGAATTATGTAAGATTACGTTATCTTTTCAAGTCATTATGTTTACAGCTGCTCAGGTTGAAATTAGTACAGCAGATTGCGCAAGAAAACCCTTCCCTGCATCTGAGGTGTCTGTGTTTCATTTTCGAAAATCGCAGCTCTGAACTGAGAAAAATCAATGCATCTTCATAGAAGTTACTCATCAATTTTGTAACAATACCGAACAAAGTGTTTTCAGAAATCACCACATATGTACAAATTTGGGGAAAACGCTGGTATTAGTTCTATTCTCCTGAATGTATTGACTCATTTTGAAGAACCACTTGTTAGTCCATTCCAATGAAATAAAACTGACCATAGTAGCGTCTTTCTTGAAAATGGTACATGTATAGTCCTCAAGGTATATGAAGATCTTTGAATAAGGATGATCTCTTGCCAAATGTTGGAGTATTTTTTCTTTTTTCAAAATTGATCTCTTTACATAGCTAATGGTTTAAGCAATCCAAAACCGCACACAAATATAAATCAGTGTGCATTTTCTTGCCCTACTTTGTTTTGCTATCTATCCGCAAGTAGGGGTCATTAAATAGAAAAATATGGGAAAAAGTACTATGTCACTAATTGCCCATACAATTATAGTTGAATAAATAGAGAAAGTTCATCGGATTTGGACAGGTTGAAGGTCATAATGCATACAGAAAAGGGTATGTTGGTGAGTGAATTTTTTTTAGTACAACACATTTGTTGAGATCACATCTGCTTTCCATCACAGAAAGCCTGTACGGCCAATTTACGTTATGGTTGATAATCGCTAAGGATTACCATAAGTCTTGTACACTTTTCGATGCCTTTATCATTTTCTTTCGCGGGTCTGTTATTGCGAATATTACAATTCTATAATACTTTTTCCTTTTCATTATTTAATATGAGACGGAAGTCACAACCATATGAGTATACGTCCAATCTCTACCAGGTTTCATAGCGCTAGGAAACACCTAGGTAAGAACTGACGTCAATAGCGTCATAATGTAATGAGCACGTCATTTTGAGCTGCACAGGAAGCATTGATTTAAGAAGTAGCGGATTACCTTAAGCAATAGGCCTCTATTAAAACCCTCTTCCATCCACAGCAATAAATAAACTACTATATATGTCTGTAAACAAACTAAAACCTGTACAACTGATATATACAGTCAGTTACTGATGATATTTATGTCCTCAAACATAATTCCTATAAGATGTTTTTTTCTAATGGTTAAATTGATAAATGGCATTTATGCACTGATAGCTACGTTCATGGTAAAAATGTTAGAATATGCAGTAATATTTTGGTCGTTGCATACTCTAGAAATGTATTTCATAGCAGATTATACACTTGAAATATGCTATACTGACAGTTACAATAGCATTGTCAAATCCTTATTTGACGGCACCTAAAACATTGGAAATATTGACAGCAATATCCCTCCTCTTTTTCTATTTGAAACCTTGATTTGATATATGAACATAAATGGCACTCCAGGGTTTGCGTGCAATACAAGCGGAGAGACAGCTGGTGATTTTTATGGTAAGCATGTAACGATCCTTAGCGCATTCGGTGCAGGGGGAGAGACCTCTGATTTTTTGTGTGGTAAAACTGTGAGGATTCTTAACACATGCAGATATGGCGGAGCGACCTCTGGTGGTTTTGTGGTCAACCCATGAGGATTTTAAAGACATGCAGTACAGTTGGAGTGGCTTCTGGTGTTTATTGTGGTCAACCTGTGAGGATCCTTAAGACACGCAGTACATGCAGAGAGACCTCAGATAGTTTTTGTGAACAAATTGTCAGGATACTTAAGACTCGCAGTACAGACGGAGTGACCTCTGGTGGTTTTTGTGGTCAACATGAAAAAATCCTTAAGACATGCAGTACAGGCGGAGTGACCTCTGGTGGTTTTTGTGGTCAAACTGTAAGGATCCTTAAGACATGCATTACAGGTGGATTGACCTCTGGTGGCTTTTTTGGTCAATCTGTGAGGATCGTTAACACCTAGATTTCACGTCATTTTACGTTTGTTTTGTACTTGTGTGAACATCTTCTTGAGTCGGGTCTTTGTGCGATCAGATAAGCATTTTAGCCAAAAAGTGTGCATGGAGTCAGTTGATATTTTTTCTTTGTTAATTGGACTTAATTATTTCCCATATAGATGACAATATGTAGATCAAAGGTAAATGGATAACGATATCTGAGCTAAGATTGTGAACTTGCCAGAATCTGAGTATTATTGGATTTTCACATTACGTATTCAGATAATGTGTAAAGACTAAAACTACAAAAAGAAAGTGGTTCGTATTAGGAAGAGGGGTTGTCCCTTTTATGGAAGTGTTTCTATTCTTTATATAAGGAATGAAAAAAAAAAGAAAACAAAACTATCATTACGAAACAAGACACATATATAGCCAGATAGACTAAAATAGTTAATCAGAGAGACTGAGTGACAGACAGATAGACACACACACACATAATTATATATATATATATATATATATATATATATATATATATATATATATATATATATATATGTGTGTGTGTGTGCATATATATATATATATATATATATCTGTGTGTGTGTGTGTGTGTGCATATATATATATATATATATATGCTAATCTATACTTGTATTGAATCAAATGTGCAGCACTCGTACAGTACATAGTAATGTTTTGTGCTGTCGTGTGTTGCTAGTATACGCTCAATGCTAGTTCTATATGTAATCTCAGACTGTTAAAATATTTGAACATGACAGTCAGTACAGAAGGGTTGAGCCACATATATGACAACACCTCAAAATATCGCAAATGTTCACAACTAGATCCTTCCCTTTGTTCCATCTCAAAACTTAAATTGATTTATGAACAAAAGAGCTCTATAGTTGTGACCTACCATTTTACGGTATGATGACGGCAGTTGCGTGCAGGGCAAGCTGAAAGACCTCGAGTGGTTTTAGTGAAATATAGGAAGATACTTAGCACCTTGATTTGTGACCTACCTTTTGACTCTTGTATAACGGGAGTTGCGTGCAGCGCAGGCGGAGATACCCCTAGTGGTTTGTGGTCAACCCTGTTAAGGTCCTTAACATATGCAATCCACGCAAGTTTACGCTTGTTTTCAGGATTTGCTCTAAAAAATCATTAACCACTGAACAGGTAGAACTGTTTAAGGTAACTGGATGAAATTTTTCTGACGTAAAACACAAATTGATGTTCCCATACACGAAGCGATATATGGCCTAATAGAAACAGATTCAAATTATGTTACAGATGAGATTGACGACTTCCTAAAAATTGAACCTCATTGAATGTTTCCATTACTTAACCAGATGAAATTTAAATAGTGGAGCTACAGGCAGAATATATGTGAAAGTAAGGTAAACTGACATTCAACTTTAGATATTTTCCTTCTTTATATTGTGTATACAAAATATTAAAGTGACTTTAATAAGCTAGGCAAAGAGACAGGTAGATCTAAACTGACACATGAATAATAAATAGATAGATGGAGAGTTTGAGGTGTGTGTGTATATATATATATATATATATATATATATATATATATATATATATATATATATATATATATATACATATATAGTAGATTTATTTATTTACTTATCGATTTATTATCAAGGTAACTGCTAGATTGCCCCTGTATATATATATATATATATATATATATATATATATATATATATATATATATATATATATGTTGCAGATTTATTTATTTACTTATCAAATTTATTGTCATGCTAACTACTAGATTGTCCGTGTGTGTGTGTGTGTGTGTGTGTGTGTGTGTGTGTGTGTGTGTGTGTGTGTGTGTGAATATATGAATTTCCGTCTGTGGATAATGTTTAGAAAGACTTTAATTTCTTAATCTCGACCAGTGCTCGAAATACCAATTGGGACTATTCAATCTAACTTGGGATATATTTTCTGTGGTTATGTGTAGAGGAAACAATCCGTATGTTGTATCCTCAATGGTGCGGAAATCTCCTTTGGAGTTATCTGTTATCCGTAGAAAGTATAGTTAAAATCACCTCAAGCTAAAACAATTAAATTCCTGACTAGCTGCAGTAAATATTTTTGCCAAAATTATTCACTCGCTTGCAGTGACATAAAAGACAAGGGACAAAATATAAACATTAGATATGGTCTACTGCAATCATGTTTTACCACCATGTTTACGCCGAGACCGGCGTGCACTCCTTGAATCTTGCATTCATCATGAAATCACAAATTAACTGCACGTACAGGCAAAACATGGTATTGACTTAAATTTATTCATGATTTATTTTTTACTGAGTGTTAACACATACATGTCATTAGTTAACAGCATGTTGCACTGACATATCAATCTTTAGACACCAAAGTGTGTGATAACCATTCGACTTCCATATCAATACGACTGCTTACAGAACCTAATTGTGACGGCACATTATCTACAATGTATCCCTTTTTTACGTGTGGGAATAACAGGATATGTACGGATGCGTCTCCTATGGCCACTAATATGGCAAGAGTTAGTAGTAAAGAAGCTTGTCAAATCTAAACAAGTCAGAGAATGAAGCGAAAGAAGATTCTCTTGACGGGGCACTTCTTCTGTTCGGCTTTGTTTTAACTATATGATAGTTAACTCAGGCAGATAGTTTTGCACGTTAAGTGCCGCATGTCTTGAAACCACACTAACCACCACTTGTAGAACATGCGAGTGTATCTCATGCTTAGGTGGTATAACTGTACCTTCTTTCTGAAAAATGCCAGTCAACTTCCACATGAATAAATAGCGTTGGCTTGAAACACTGGTCTATTTTGCCAATGTCATTGATACAAAGTCATGACCTACACATGTTTTTCGTCAAGACTTAACTGAATTTTACGTACCCCATCAAAGTGGCCTTTGCGTGCAACTTGATTATATATCACCATAGGTAAAAATTGAAATTGTCCGTATAAATAAGTGTAACTATGACACAATTGTGGAAACATGAAAAATGCATTACCTATCCATAATTCACCGAATGAAACGTGGTTTACATCAGGAGACAGGTCTGCTCTATCTCTGATAAAATACTGCATTCTTGACACGGTTCCTTCATTTTGCCGCCGAGAGGAAAGACGATCTGAAAAGATAAATAGTTTTTCCATCCCTTCTTTAAAATGTATACAAATTGAGCAAATGTATGTAGAAATGTTGGGGACATAGTTTATTTCGATACAACATGCTATGATTAAGGCATTAAATGTTTATTTTTTTGGTTGGTTTGATTGATTTTCTGGACCTAAAATTGTGCTAATATTTCGTACAGTGTTTAGTCAGTTTAGAAGAAATTGAACTCAAAGACAAATTAAATATTGCAAATCAATAACAAAATGCACTTTTTGCAGTTTTAAAAGCAAAAAAGAAAAGGCGATTTTCCCTATAAAATAAACACAACTGTGACCAAGAAATAAAAGACACACACACATATATATATATATATATATATATATATATATATATATATATATATATATATATATATATATAACTGTAGCTTCGTACAGTTATATATATATATGTGTGTGTGTGTGTGTGTGTGTGTGTGTGTGTGTGTGTGTGTGTGTGTGTGATTGAAAACATCGATTTCCAACGTAAAGTCGCAAAGCAAAGTACGAAGCTACTACCAGTTGATACATATATTTTGATAAAGCGTTTATTAAATGATATTACCACTACGGGCATTGAGGGGCCTATAACATTGGAGTATAAAAAATAAATATGTCGGAAACATGCAGGACACATCTCAAATATCGATTTATCGAGGTTTCCTTCTTTGATCACTTTGCATTATAGCTCTATTCAATGAAAATATATTGATTTGCGGCCACCTGCATTTTAATCCCCTACCATCACCAACCCCCGACCCCTCAAACAAAAACCCTAAACAAAACGACTATTTCATAAATATGTTTTCAATGGGACATGTGTGTCCGAGTTGCAAGTGTCCCAGTTACTCCATCAGCATAGGGCTAATGACAACAGCTAAATTAATGGCAGGTTACACCCTTCACTTTCTTCTAATGTGCAAAATCCCACAGCCTGAACAACTCGTATAAAAAAGCTCTTGAGCCCCTTTCTCAGAGAACCGTTCTTGTAATAGACATATTATTGCCCCCACACACACTTCTGCGTTTTTTCAGCCTCCCCCCGAACCTAAAAAAGACACGAAAACAAAAAGAAATTACGAAACATAAATCTAAGGTAGAAACGATTCTGCCTTTCAGCGAGATTCTGTGCGTGAATTCACGCTAGACGTCGCTAACTTCACCTAAACATAGAACCCAGAGACGACTTTGGGAGAGGCTTTCAGATATGCTCTTGAAACTTTTGGCTCTATATCACATTGCACTTACTAAGAAAAAGGACTTGAAATAAATCATATCTTGACCCATTTCGGACAGAATCGTTCATGTTCGAATTAATCAATAAAATAAATAGATAATTAACAAACAATGAATCAGTAAAGAAGCAGGATGAAATGAGGACAGAAAAACAGTCGGACGAAATTATGAAGAGAGACATATACATAGATTGATATATATATATATATATATATATATATATATATATATATATATATATATATATATATATATATATATATATATATATATATATATATACACACCCCAAAGAAATAGATAGAGAGGCCGATAGATCGATTGATATATACCTCCTTCCCATCTACCTACCTCCATACATACGTACATAGCGTGGTAGTGCTTTCTTGTGCTTAATACAATAATTTGTTTCTTTCATTAGCAGTCATTTTGCACACGCAGTTGCAGCCCCATCCCCTATCCACCATCATATACACGCATGTCTAGCAGTAGGTGCGGCACCATCCGCCATCATACACACGTATGTCTAACAGCAGGTGCAGCACATGTTTATATCCACCAAAGTATGCTCTCGGTGTCATTTTGCGAAACATATCAGCGCTGCATCGAATACAATATTGAAGTGACTACCCTGATCATGGATTAAACATATTCATTTCTTGCAAAATAGTATATATTTGAGTCACTCATTCGTTTGATGCACAGTCCATACCAACAGCTTAATCCCAATATGGTCTTAAAACCAAAATAGTATTCTACAAGTATTGTGCCTGTGAGGGAGTGTCACTTATGAAAACTTCCGGTGATAAAATATCAGACAAAATACGTGTTTAATATTTGCCGATACAAACCAACGATTTTTGTATTTTTTCTTTTGAATATATTGTTTTAAAGAAGATTCCGGGTTTGCCTCAGAGATATCTGCGAATATGTGTTAAATGTAAAACCGTGCAAAATGCTTAATCTTGAAAAATGCCGCCACCTACAGGCTCTTTTATAGGACTGTGGCTGTATCTCGCGAGAAAATAATACTGTACTCCAGATATCTCGTATCTATTGTCAAAGGTGAGGAAAACGGGCTCTTATACACAAGAAATCTAAAAAAAAAAAACCGGATGATATTAAGAAACGGACGGAAAGATAGAGAAAAAAAACATGCATCCATACATACATATCTAACTACCTACATATAAACAAAACAACATACATACATACAAGAAAAGAAAATTAATCGGGGTTGAAACATTTTATACTTTATTTGGAGAAAAGAGATTTATAAAATAAAATTCCAAGAGCACTGTTCAGATCATAGATGAGATCTGTAACAATTGAAGAAAAAGAAGTTTTTATATTTGTGTAGCTTTTTGTAAAAAGGTTATAGATATTCATTCAAATCTCCAGCGTGTTTTCCCAAAATAAAATATTCATCAGATGTATTATAGTTGTACTATGTCTACAATACTTTAATTAAATAAATGTTTTCCTAGACAAACAGTTCGCGCGCCTGTGTAATGCACATCCGGAACAGAGCGTGCTACGTGTAAACACACCGGAGTTGGTACTCTGTTAAATATCTCAATATAGTGCTACTTCTCCATAGTGTATACGAACTGCACAGTACTAATTGTTAATATTCTTTCAATTCTAGCTCAGTTATAGTTTTTGTAATGCAGTAAAACTTTTGAATACACCCAGCTGTTACGAAATGCAATCTAAGAACTCTTTGCACACCTAGGCAATTTTTACTATGTTTCGTTAAGAAATCTGTTTTACAAAATGCTTTAACCTACATGGTTTTTGCAGAACATTTACAGAATGTAGGTGGTTTTATTTAGCAGGGACGATAGCTGCAAACGTCAAGTTTGTTTTATTGTTTAAATTTAAAAAAATAACTTTTACCTGAATTATGCCAGATAAATACGCCGACAGTCACGAACGTCTACGCTTCTAACCACGACAAGAGTCAGAGGACACTTTTGAGACAACTCAATTGTTCTTCTAATTCCCATCTCTTTTGCTCTCTCTCTCTCTCCTCCTATTATCTAATTACCTATGGATATATATATATATATATATATATATATATATATATATATATATATATATATATATATATATATATATATCATTGAAAGAAAAAGTAATACAAAAGAAAAATGAATGGGTAGATGATTGATTGAAGCCATGGATCAAATAATAAATTGAATTAGAAGGCAATTTAACATAAACAGTTTTCATCACCGATTTAAGACACATGGCTTTCTTCATAATTTAGATTCAACATATTTTGTGTTACCATATTAAAGAAGCAATTTGGGCTGGGCAAGAAGTTCTCCAACTTAGGCACTGTCCTCCCCTACGAGAGAGAGAGAGAGAGAGAGAGAGAGAGAGAGAGAGAGAGAGAGAGTGGTTTTATGGGTTTAACGTCATTTTTCTGCACATAATAGGCGATACATGGCGGCCAGTATATCTGGTGCAGGAAGAACCCGGGAAAATCCTACGAAGAACCACCGACCCATGGGAAGCTACTGGCAAGCTTTCTCACATAACCACATTGGCCGAGCCCAAGACTCGAACCCACGCGGATAGAGGTGACATGGCAGTGATCGGTAAAGGCGAGCGCCTTAGACCACTCAGCCACCCAGGGCCCCCGAGAGAGAGAGAGAGAGAGAGAGAGAGAGAGAGAGAGAGAGAGAGAGAGAGAGAGAGAGAGAGAGAGAGATACACATGAATATGCATGATGCAAAAGATACTATTTGCATATATACTTAAGTAGTCGTTTACATACATACACACTATGAAGAAAATCAAGAACATCACATGGTTTCTTGTAAAGAATCTTGGACAGCTTTCAACTCGTTAAATGATAAGATAGTTCATAAGATAACTGAGGCAAAAATTGGTAATTAAGATCTCGAATAAGATCCTGCCTTGATATACATAACGGCAAAACTGTAGAAAGAGGAGTTGCAGTTACAGGTGCATCTCCATAATTACATAACGAAGACTTAATTGCATGGTTAATAAAAAAAGTTATTATTTACAGCACTACACTTATTTCTAATTCTTGCATGGAGGACAGAATATTTCCTCCAACCATGCATACAGTACTGGCATGATTCAGATTGTATATAAGTTATAAGTTATCTGAATTAATCAATTGACAATTTACCTTTGTCAGATTAATACATTTAGAGTTATCTCCCCATTATAAAAAAAAAAAACTTTTTCACCAGAGATGCTGCCAGGGTGCGTGCGTGTGCGAATAATGCACAAAATTTGTACAAATTCGCACACTTGGAAAGCAGTGATGCATGAGAACTCTAGCAAACTAGTTCAAAGTTGCAAATATAAAATGTACTCTGCACAGTATACAATTTTTATTTCATCCTCGAAGGAAGGATATTTTTGGTGAAAAGTGGGCAGATCCCCCCTTTTGATAATATCTAGGCAGCATCTGTTTCACTTCCTATCTCCTTAACCGTTTGAGGAATCTGCATGAAAATTGGTTTTTGCTCTTGTATTGAAACAGAATGGTCTCTGACTGACATTTTAAAAGTATTCCCTCTAACCATTTGTATGGCACTGGGACGGTTCAGATTGTTCATAACTTATAAGTCACCTGAATTAACGAATTGATAGCACAAGTCTTACATTTTTAGGAAGGTTGTTCTACAGAGAAAGGGTCGAAATAATAATATATGACCACCTTGATGTTTCTAATCTTGGAACTTCGAATTAAATCATTATAAGATTATAAGGTGTCATATAGGCAGTATTAGGTGATAATAAATCATTTAGATAAATGAACATTAACTATCTATAATTTTATAAAAGGTGTACAATTTCGCACAGTTTTTCTCAGGCAGTTTTCCCTATACCGGTTTTCTATTCTATTCTGATAAGTCCAGTAACAATTCGTGTAGCCTCAAATCGAGATTTGTTAATCTATCTGAGTCTTCTCGAGAACAGCCATCCCAGAAAATATCTGCATACTCTAAACATAGTCGAATGAATGACAAGTAAAATTGTTATTTAGAATTCATGGTTGATTTAAATTTTAATGCACTAAGGGATCCTATCCTGTTGGATACAGAATTACATAGATCGTGTATATGTGATGACCATTTTCCATCACTACTAAAAGTTACAATAAAATACGTATGACTTCGTGTAAAGCTTAGTAGTTCGTTGTCAGAGACTAAATTTTGGAGGGAAACTGGCAACCAAGTAGCGAAGAGCATCACATCAGTTTTGTGGGGCTTAATCTTACTGGCTATTGGTTAGACCAAGTCTTTAGCGTTTCAAAATCAGTGTTCAAAACATAATCAGTTTCATCATCAATTATTGACGAATATGCCATAGAGTTAACATCAACAAATTATCTCACAAGACTAAGCATTTCATCAGCAATATCGTTTATACACAGCAGAAACAGCAGCGGCCCTAAAACTGACCCCTGTGGAACACCTGCTTAAACTGACTCATTCCGATTTACATGAGTTTAGCCGCACACACTGTTTTCTCTCAGAGAAATAACGTCTAAAGCATTCAAAAAGACGACGATAACAAACCCAGTCGAAGACGCCTTGGAAATATCACAGACAACCATGCACATATTTTCACTGTTGTTTAGAGTTGTTAAAATTTGATGATACATATCGATGAGCTGGTGGGTATTTGAATGACATTGTAGGGATCCTGATCGGTAATTGTAAAGTAGATAGTTTTGATAAAGATAATTATATAATTATTTGAACCTTTACCATACTTTTTTCCTACATAACTCCTTTCACCTTTTATTAAGAAACCAAAAAAAAAAAAACAACAAACAAAACAAAAAAACCCCCAAAACAAACAAAAACAAGAACAGGCTTAACGATTGCAGTTTTCCAAATTCTAGTAAAATCAGTATTCTGTAAGTGATATTTTAAGTAGTAAACATAGTGGCTTACTAATCGCAGAAGCTGTGCCCTTAGGCATTTGATGACTAATTATGTTATAATCACTTGACAAGGAATGTTTAATATTGCGTCTATAATATATTGAACTGTGTTATTAATGAACTGGATATGTTGGTTCGTTCTTCTCTTTGATACTGGCAAACGTGCCTGAGTACAACCTACTGTGGATATCGATGTACTCAACTGACAGACAAGTGACTTTTTAATAATCGGAGAAGAATTAAGTTTCACAATCATTATCGTGTTTAAAAAAAGTAAATCTCCATCGTCTTTCACTTATTTTAATAAAATGAATAGTCAGTATGTGTTTCTCAGTTCAAACCTAAATATCTTCCATTGATTTCTATACTGATATAGATAGGGTGCTGATCACACTAGCACGTCTCTTAATGGAAGAAACCTTGTTCCAAGGACAGAAGTCAGAAATTGGTTCACATATGCTAAAAGTCAGTGCAAATTAAAACGGCTCATTTCTAGTAGTGGGTCTTTCCTCCAAGATAAATCTGACTTGTCTACATCTCCAGAAAAGATTATTTTATCTATGAAATGGCGCCATGGGATTTTCGGTGATTTGGGTTATAAAGTATTGAAATATGGCTCCATCTGCGTTGGATCTGTTATATGTTCTACTCAGAAATATAAACGTTGAATATAAGCGTTAAAGTTTTCTTGAACTCCAAATCATTAGAAACACCTCGAGCTTTGTGAGAAAATATATTGTAATCTTCAAATACGTGTAATATATCAATATCTAAGAAATAGCAAATAGAGAATCTTTGGGAAAATTAAAATTTTCGACGACAAGAAAGACTGTACCTGATTCTTGTTCAGCTCTTACCAGAGGGGTAAATTACCCTTCACAATAAACAGACATTGTCAACAATTCCTTATGTCACTATATAGGTTAAAAGTGATTTTATTTATTGAGAATTTTTATAGTTTGGGATAGATATACAGGTAGACGCAGACATAAGAGATGACTCTTCTGAGGTTTAAACAATATAAAAACTATAGTCGTCAATGACTGGTTAGTTTGTATGTTGTACAAGTAATCGAAATCTCTACTTTGTAAAGTTATTGAGCAAAGATTAAACTGAATGTCATTAGCAGTCTACGTTGCTTCAAAAGGACAATGTCTTTAGTTTTCTTTTTCGATAAATATGTTTTCAAATATCCAGAGTGTGATATGTGGCAATTATTAAAGGAGAAAGGCATGATGGGAGCGAATTTACGGTCTATATCCACTCCTGCACTCTTTTATAATCCAAGTACATTCTAATTTGTCTTATGATATGAAACCAAGTATTTGTAGAATACTTTAGTTTTTCAGTTGCTAATATTTGACCTAGATAGACACTTCAGTTTCGACTGGTATCATGCTCATATTTGACAAATTATTCATTTATCCTAAGTGTGTATGAGCCCAAGTATAACAGGATATTACCAAAAATGACATGTAGAACACTGGCGCGTACTTACAGGATTCTCCTTTGATAAGGGTTTCTGCTACAAATTTACTAATTACCAAAATTAAATGTTCTTTACAAGCCAAAATACATAAAAGTCACATCTTTTTATTGTATCATACGCTTATTGAATTAACAACAAGGTATATCCCATGAGATAACTCTGTGTAGTGTGTCATATGTACCTGATAAGGGGGTTAAATTTGGGGTCACTTAAACCAATGAAACATTTGAATCGGCTACGAATGCGAGGGGATTAACACACACACACACACACACACACACACACGCACACACACACACACACACACACATATATATATATATATATATATATATATATATATATATATATATATATCAGTTAACTAGAGTAGATAGATATTACTAAAATAATTTACTTATATATATCTGAAATCACTTCGATGAAAGAGTATTGTCATTTTTCGTCAGCCGTTGGTGTAAGGTAAAGGTGTGTCATTGCTGCGATAATCAATGTATCATTGATGTCTAATACAGACAATGAATTTTCCTTTAAATGAGTCAGTATTATTACTTTCAATAACCGTATTACAACCGCATAATTGTGCTGTTTTTATCCCATGAAGGAGACCACCCATATTTTAGGAATATCTATCTATCTATTGGTCGATAGCTGGATAGATAGATTGATAATCCGTAAGAAAATGTATGTAACCTTGAATCGACAATGTGGACAGTATATTATTATTATTTATTTATTTTTTTTTGCTTTCGTGTTAGTTTGAAGAGCGTCTAGTTTCATTGATTGATTACAGCAGTCGCACGAATAGGAAATCAAACATGGCACGGATAAAATGGCAATGAACATATTGTCCGAAATCTATTATTCAGTGTGTGGATTAACATTTATTCAGACAGCAGCTCCCTTTGTTTTCGAGCTTTGGCTAACTTTGTTACCATGGCGACTGGGCGCTCGGTTGCTGGTCTTGGTGGTGGGTTAGCTTAGGTCACATTCTGCTTGTAAAATTAAGAGAGCGTTAATAGATGATCTTTAGCGCAACCCATCTAATTCTTGCAAAGACAAGATCTAAGTCAAAATGTACCTTATAACCTCGCCATTTAACATGCTTTACACCAATGTTTTTTTCTAATGTCAATATGTTACCAGTAAATTATATCATTACTCATGTATACTTGTATACTCTACTAATATGACCAGATACACCCGACGTCATTAGCGCTCTCTCTCTTTCGTTCTCTCTCTCTCTCTCTCTCTCTCTCTCTCTCTCTCTCTCTCTATATATATATATATATATATAATGAAGAAAATAGGTCCGCACCTCTGTATGTATATATATATATATATATATATATATATATATATATATATATATATATATATATATATATATATATATATATATATATATATATATATATATATATATATATATATATATATCTATAATGAAGAAAATATGTCGCGGTGCGGGAGAGCTTGTTAGGTCTCCCGATGTTTGCGGGCTTGTATTAGTTTTATTGGTAGTTTTATTGCGAATATGGTTTTTGTGGTTGTTGATCATCTTCGTAAAGTGCAGAGTTTCGACAACATATGGAATGGTACAGTTCTTACATGTCAGGAGGTAGATGACATTTTTGCTTTAAGATCTAAATTTTTGGCTGATTTTGAAGTTTACTGCTGTTCTTGTTTCAGTTGTCGAACTTCGGCAAGCTTTTGGCTTAGGCATATGTTTGCTGAAAAGGCTGCGTTTGTCTTCACAATTGTTTGCCCATGTTTTGGACGTACGACCTTGAATTAATTTGGGAAGATTCAATTAGGTTGCAGTGTGTCCTGATCATCCGTTGTGGGGTATCGTGTGGTATGTTACCATTTAAGGAATTGGCTGATTTAGTTTGGAACTTGTTAGCGATGGTTCTGTCGATATATTTCTTCAGGTAACCTCTCATTCTAAGGTACGCCTTGAGTTCCCAGACTCTGTTTTCAAAAGAGTTTGGGTCGAAGCAGATGCGTTTGTTAGGAACACACAAGCCGCATCGAAGATTTTGTTTTTAGGGTGGTAGCTGGTCGGAGGCAGATATTGATTCGAGTAATTTGGCTTGCAATATTAATGACTTACTATCTGCCTGTCCAGGAGGGAGGATTGGATGTCCAATGAAACATTTGAGTTGCTTGATGCCTCTGATGTGAATTGAACAGTTGGACAGAAATTGGAAGAATTTATTAAATTTATATCCGGTATCAACCCACTAAGATTCAATATCGTTAATGAATCTGCACCAGCTATGGGTCTATAGGTTCCATTAACTTTCAGGAAGTGCTAATCTTTGAACACAACATTGTTTGACTTTAAAACATTGGCTTAAATGTCGTATAATGTGTTCAGTTGGAGGGGAAGGATCAGGACGACTATCTAATGTTTCTTTGCACGCTTGAATGTTGTGCAAATGAATATTAGTAGAACGCGAGGATACATCCACAGTTTTTAGAAGAGTGTTATCAGCGAGGTTAATTGTCCATGTATTATTGAGATAATAGGTGATGTCCTCGATGTAGGAGGAAAATTTCATCATGAAAGAGGGAAGAGATGGTAGTGAACAAAGTCAGAGATTTGTTTCTATTGGATTATTGTTTTCAGAAATGATTAGTCTTCCTGGGTTTCCCTCTTGGTGGATTTTTTTGGAGTAAATAAAACCTCACTGACTTGTCGTATGTGTTGAATCAAACAGCTCCCGTCTCTATTGTAAACAAAAACTGTTTCTTTGTGAAAAAATAGGGCCTAAATTATAATGATGTCAAATCTGAATTGAGGTCGTTTAGCATGGCATAAATAATAAACTACTGTATCTACTTTAGAGATTCATATCCAGCTAGATATAAAGGAATCGTGATGAGATTCATATCCAGCTAGATATAAAGGAATCGTGAAGTACACTATATGAGATTCATATCAAGCTAGGTATAAAGGAATTGTGAAGTACACTATATGAGATTCATATCCAGCTAGATATAAAGGAATCGTGATGAGATTCATATCCAGCTAGATATAAAGGAATCGTGAAGTACACTATATGAGATTCATATCCAGCTAGATATAAAGGAATCGTGAAGTACACTATATGAGATTCATATCCAGCTAGATATAAAGGAATCGTGATGAGATTCATATCCAGCTAGATATAAAGGAATCGTGAAGTACACTATATGAGATTCATATCCAGCTAGATATAAAGGAATCGTGAAGTACACTATATGAGATTCATATCCAGCTAGATATAAAGGAATCGTGATGAGATTCATATCCAGCTAGATATAAAGGAATCGTGAAGTACACTATATGAGATTCATATCAAGCTAGATATAAAGGAATCGTGAAGTACACTATATGAGATTCATATCCAGCTAGTTATAAAGGAATCGTGATGAGATTCATATCCAGCTAGATATAAAGGAATTGTGATGAGATTCATATCCAGCTAGATTTAAAGGAATCGTGAAGTACACTATATGAGATTCATATCCAGCTAGATATAATGGAATTGCGAAGTACATTATATAAGATTCATATCCAGCTAGATATAAAAGAATTGTGAAGTACACTATATGAGATTCATATCAGCTAGATATAAAGGAATTGTGAAGTACACTATATGAGATTCATATCCAGCTAGATATAAAGGAATTGTGAAGTACACTATATGAGATTCATATCCAGCTAGATATAAAGAAATCGTGAAGTACACTATATGAGATTCATATCCAGCTAGTTATAAAGGAATCGTGATGAGATTCATATCCAGCTAGATATAAAGGAATCGTGAAGTACACTATATGAGATTCATATCCAGCTAGATATAAAGGAATCGTGATGAGATTCATATCCAGCTAGATATAAAGGAATTGTGATGAGATTCATATCCAGCTAGATTTAAAGGAATTGTGAAGTACACTATATGAGATTCATATCCAGCTAGATATAATGGAATTGCGAAGTACATTATATGAGATTCATATCCAGCTAGATATAAAAGAATTGTGAAGTACACTATATGAGATTCATATCAGCTAGATATAAAGGAATTGTGAAGTACACTATATGAGATTCATATCCAGCTAGATATAAAGGAATTGTGAAGTACACTATATGAGATTCATATCCAGCTAGATATAAAGAAATCGTGAAGTACAGCATATCCAGCTAGTTATAAAGGAATCGTGATGAGATTCATATCCAGCTAGATATAAAGGAATCGCGAAGTGCACTACATGAGATTCATATCCAGCTAGATATAAAGGAATCGTGACGTACATTACAGTCTAGCCATATCACTTACATATTAGTTTTTTTTAAAGAATGACGAAACAATTAATAATAACCTCACACGAGTAATTTTGTGTAATTTACACCTCATATACCTATGCTTCATTAGTTGTTTTTTCAATTTCGTAGTTATGTCAGGAGGAAAATAATGAGACTTGTAGATATTTATAGTCATGCTATTTACATCTAATTAACTGAGTATATCTATCTTAAATCTTTCAATACTGCATGGCAGATTATGCCATTATATTCAACCTTTCCTTTCTCATATTGCAAAAGATCATTGTAGACATCGTCTGGATAGAAACCTTACACTTTTAGAGAAATAGAGCCCATGTGGTGAATCCAATTCTGCATAATGAGGAAAGATTAAAATCTGATTGACTTCATCACTATAGACGATCCTTTTATTTCCTTGGTGATTTGTTGGACTAGATTTTCAGTGTTAATATCTCCTTTTTATTTCCCTTTTATATCCGAGATCACGTGCTGAGTCACAGTTGCCACGATGAGAAGACGCTCATGTTCTTTTCAACCAAGCTCATGTTCATTGTAACCACGATTACCCGAGTGTTTAAGGATCCAGTTGTGATCCGCGTATTTCTTATGCTTTTCAACGCAGATAATTATCATGAAAGGATTTTTTAATTAATCAGACATAATTATATTCAGACATACGCAGGTTACCATTATTATGATGAATAACTTTGGTTGTTATTCAAACAGTACAAAATCGATGATTGGCTTTGAAGGTAATGACGCGTTTACTTCTGACAATTTGGTTTTTATTTACATGTGACCGTTTATCCTGCAATTTTCAGTACTCTTCATGGGCACGTTTTTAACATTTGATGACGTCACCACAGACAGTATGTGGTAGAGATGACTGGCCTATGCCTCCTTCTCATATCTTCTTTCACTAATTTTATTTTCTCATCCTGGTTTTTTTCTGTTCATTTTTTCGGTTCTCGTCGATCAAAGTCACACCCGTTCAAGTGAAGACATAGTTATAGTTTGTGTCATGACCTTATGTCTCATGTTTGAAATATCATTGTTATTTCTTTCTTCTCACGTAAAATATAATTATATTGTCATGTTTACATACCGTTTCAATGTTCCTTGAATATGTGTCCATGTTCCTACCATTATTCTGTTTATCCAAGGTTCGCCATACCACATTTCTTGCAAGTAGCTTTTAAACCTACTTTGCTATTTTCACTGATGTATCTTTCTCAATACTAGTGAGGCAGTGGCCTACTAAGTTGTGTTCTGGCACTTATGACCAGAAATATGGTTTGGTCAGAATCAGTAATTACGTGTAATTGCTACTTTTGTTCAGCTGAATTCTTAACATGAATCCGTGTTCCTTTCATAACTAAATCTACCAACACACCCTAACAACTATTAGAAGTGAACATTTTTTTTGGTTACAGAGCCAAAACACCCCTCTAATAATGAGATAGTCAATGAAGTTCGTAGGGATTTAAGTTTACAATTTGTCGAGTATATCATGAAATGGGCCGCTAACAAACTGTTCAAAAATAAGTTATATATGCCCTTATTTATTATGATTTCGTCCTCCTGTCTCTGCGTCGTTTGTATTCATGTATCACCATGGTGAGGAATAACCCGACTTGGATATCTTTTTATAATACTATTTTTCTGAATGCATTGTATAATTGCTTGGGTTCTATCAACTTACTTCTTTCAAATAATGTACCGACGACTTCATTTCTGATAGATGGATGTCGAGACTAAGAAATAAGTATATTTTAATGTAGATTTCGTTTGTAACAGGGAAAACTTTATCGTGCAATAACCTTTCTTTATAACTTTATGATACCTTTATATAAAATCAAATCCGATTTTATTTTACTTGAATTTGCTGGATGCATTCTGAAAGGTTGATTGTCAAATGCACTACTCTGACTCAAGCCATAAGTTCATTATGGAAGCAATTCCTGATGTTAACTACACTTGGTCACGCAGAGATGCGTTATTCTAACGTAAACAATGTGCAGGTGTTGGAAGAAGACTCTTTCCTCCTAAATGTTCATAAGTAACAATTTAATAAGTCTTAAAGAAGGTTTCAAACAACTGACCGACTTCTTTAAGAGTAACAATCAGCAGTTTTCTTTCAGCAAGGAAGTAAAGTAGAGTGATTTAAAAACAAAAACAAGCAAAGAAACAACACCAACAACAACTTTTACTTCTTCTTCCAGAAGGGTGTAGTTACGTAGCGAACCCTAACTGTGGGCCTCTTTATGTATTCTTGGTATCTTCTCCCAGGAGCGTGTAGTGCCGCAGCGAATCTTACCCGTGGGCTTTCTTTTGGCATTCTTGGTATATTTTACATGTCATCTTGATTCGATCCATTTTCTCGCAACTAAACGCATTCTTTTTCTCCTCATAATGCCTCACGTATCTAATCCTCAGGACGGAATATAACGTTTGTATATTCAGCAGTCATAAAACCAGACCTTTGCCACAAACTGAGGATTTCAAAATATTGTCTGCAATATACACAACATTCCACCGTCATGCATGGCATTTAGAAAATATATTGAGGAAATAATTTATCGTTGGTGCAAGCGTAACCAAATAATGCATTAAATCTCTCCGTCTACAATATGAATTGAGAGTTGTCCTCTTTGGCGTTAAAATGCATTTAGGACAATAAACGTGCTGGTTCCAAAATACTAAAATTAAAAGCCATCTTAAACATCCCGTACCTCGATCCTAATCACATGTCTTCAAAAACATTAAGCAAAGACCTGTTCATTTATCTTCACGAATTGTTGACATTCTCTGGGTCTAACATAATTTTGAGTGACAGCATTAAAATTTTGAGTGACAGCATTAAAATTTTGAGTGACAGCATTAAAAAAGTAAGACCTTTAGTCTTTGTTCAGATTTTAATGCTTAGAACAAATCTGAAATACGGACTAAATTATATTTTCACCTGCAGAACAGACAAAGAAGCAAGAAGATAGGAATTCAACGTATGTTTGAAACTATTTGAAATTCAATAGGTCGAAGAAATGTGACCCTGTTGGTATTTCTCTTGGAACTACTCATGATACCTCTCAACTGAAAAGTAACAGCCAGGGTACTATAGTAAAAAGTACATAAATTGTATGCATAATGTAGCATGGACGTGACCTTCAAAGTTTGTTTTCAGTCTAGTATAGAAATGAACGCTGACGGATTGTTGGCTAGAGGATTTGTAAAATCTAGCTACTTTCTTTAATTTCGTTAATCACCTTCCTCTCAAGAGAAAGGGTAGTGGTCATTTATACAGCATATTCTTACCCTTAAGAAAAAGGGTAGTGGTCAGTTATATAGGATATTCTTCCTCTCAAGAAAAAAGGTAGTGGTCAGTTATATATATATATATATATATATATATATATATATATATATATATATATATATATATATATATATATATACGATTTCCAACAATTTAACTGGTTAATTTCCTTGCTTTTCTACTGTTGATTTCATTACTATCAGCTCATACGTTGCGCTAAGTCTATACTTTGTGCGCAGACGGTCCATGCCATCTGCTTGTTTTTTTAGATGTATGATTATTTACCGCTATTGCTTCCATTTCTGAAAATGTCTTTTTTATAGTTATATGTAATTTATGGACGGATATACCTATTGTTCAAAATACTTGTGAAAATAATCAGCGATTTCAATGCGAATCAGGTGTAACATATTAACGAGCACGAAATAATAATATGTACAAGAATGGTGACCACTATTCCGTTTACACAAAATAGGCAGCAAAATAATTATATAAAGCTGTTGTTGACTTGGTATCAGGCTAGATATAATGGGGAGAAAATGTATGTGTTGCTTTAAATAAGGCAACGTAGGTAACAATAGACGCTTACTGAATTAGATACACTGTTACTGAATTAGATACACTGTTACTGAATAAGATACACTGTTACTGAATTAGATACACTGTTACTGAATAAGATACAGGATAACTGTTACAAGATAACTTGTAATTCGAAGTCTGTTTCAAATCATATTTCAGAATTTAATACAATATTTAATTTAGAAATTCTATTTGAGAGTTGGTTGAATTTTTTGAAAACTAGTAGGTAACAATCGGGATTTTACTTCCTCAAGTAAAGAGTCGAATGGGTACAAAAAAATCTTTACAGTCCTAAGACACATTTGCTTTGGAAATGCATTTTGTGAAAAATGACTGTCAAGAAATGATCTAATGTGTCTGTCATGTACACGATGATATCGTGTCTGTCATTTACTTCATGATATCGTATCTGTCATTAACATGATGATATAGTATCTGTCATTTTCAACATGATATATTATCTGCCATTTACATCATGATATCGTATCTGTCATTTACATCACGATATATTATCTCTCATTTACATCATGATATCGTGTTTGTCATTAACATGATGATATCGTGTCTGTCATTTATAAAGTTTAATAAATGATGTGTTTATAAATTAAAAATAAAATTTCAAAATGAAACCTCATTTAATGTTGCTTTTTGGAAGCATACCCGTGTCTGAAAACTATGTGTACATACTTTGATCTGTATTTAACGGATTTGTATATCTTTATCACGTGCTAGATTCCGATGATTCAGCGTGATTGTATGGCAACGTGTTAATCCGTTTTGCGGGGTCAAAAGTACGATTCGTTTATGGGTTAGAAATCCAAAATTTTGAGATTGTTTTCTATTTACAACAATATCTTATGCATTTTCTATAAAGGTATCACACCACATAGTACGTTAGTAATATTTGTTACCAGTGAATATTATAACATGTAGATATTGATGACAATCATGTACAAACTTTAAGATATCTTTCTAAAGTATCCATTTGTATGTCTATTATAGAATTTAAAAACAGTATGCACGAAAACATTTTATGAAAGAAAAATAGAAAGGTCATAGAAAATTGTTTAATGTGTGCAATGATTGTATATGATTGGTTTGGTTTAGTGGTTTATGGCAAAGCAACTCAAGTGGGTTATTTAGTGGCAATGCAATCAGAACAAAGTGCCTTGCCCAAGGACACACCACGTTAGCCGGCCTGGGTAGTAGTGTGATAATGGGAATTTAGATTATGGTTACCGTTCTGGGTAAACGCCTTCTACCCCCCATGACTTTGCCTCCGCGGCAGACGTGAGTGAATCTCAGTGGCAACTGCACGGGTCTGACGGAGTCGCTCGCGCATGCCCCTGCTTACTTGACCTGTACTGCCTGTGAATCGTATGGAATCAGGCTACAATTAATACTTCCGGTTCAGTACCCACGAATGTAGTCCGAGTCTATTTTTAGATCATTTATTCGTCTCTCAATTTGGTGGTGATGTATGCATTAGATTTAGTCATTCTTAGTGTTGATTTAAAGGAAATTGGTTATTGTTTAGAATATGAGCATTATAGTGTGGTTGTCTGTGTGTATTTTGGCGACAGTGCACAGTGAGTAATGAGGCATTGGTGCTGATCCGGAAGTGAAATCTGTGACTCATTGCACGTTGCTTTGTTTACAGTCCAGCCATTCATAAGAATGCCGGTTAACCGATGACAAGAACTTCAGCGTGAGTTCATCTTTGAAGATACTTTACAGCAACATATGATTTATTAGGATTTGGACACAGTGGAAAGTTTCCGAAAATTGCATCCACGATAACACACGCGCGTTTATATTTCGCAAGCACAATGGTCTATTTTGGTTATTTCATCTCTCAGCTGTTGTTCCGCTTCAATTATTATTTCGCGTCGGTAGCTTTGAGGGTCCATCCCAGTTCTTCTATTAATAATGTGACAGCAAAGTATAATTGCTCGACCAGTAGACTTTGTCCAGACGCACTGCGGCCGGGTGCAACACGCACACGCACTTCCAACCAAATATTTTTCTTTACTGGTACAACTGCCATGCAATCATAAAAAATATTTTACTGGGGAATATTTATGCCTCCGGCGATTGTATGCATTTTTTTTTGGTGAATATTGGTCTGGGTTTTTCTTTGGCCAGTCGTTGATTGTTCGATATAATTGACGACGAAGAAATAATATCCAGTTCTATTAGCATTACGTCTCAAGCCCACATCATCCCTAAACAACCACGGGATGATTACAGACCCCACCTCGTATACTCCAGAGGTTATTGCTGCTCTTGGCGGACCAATATCCAATCCACAATCAGGAGACCTCATAATAAGGCTCCCAATGAAAGCCAGTACGTGGATTACTTATCAAAACATACTTCCAGTCAGTTTTTGGTAATTCAGGCAGTTTTGTCGTAGCATCACAATCGTTCATGGGCTCTTGCATTCGCCGGATTCGGTATCCGTTCATTTCATCGCCGGCCTTTTTGACTTTGTATTTGCATAGGCTTACTCTTTGATGAAAGCAACCGACACACCAGAGTCTCTGATTCTCTGGTTTTCAGTGATCTCGGCCAGGTGTTTTGCGATGGCCCCTTGTGGCTTCATAACAAAGTCGATCATGTCCACGTTGAACGTTTTAAGTTTTCCGGTTTTGTCTTGAAAGAAAAATCACAAGCTCCCCTGGGTCGATGTCAACAAGAACCCGGTTGTTTAACTCGAGCTTTAGTGGCAAATCTGGTAAGATCTACATCGGCGCCACGTCAGCGCCCAGCGCGTCGGTAAATGTCAACAGTCATTTTGTATACGTTAAGCGTAGTTTCTAAGTGATTTTGTCTTCGACAACGTGAAATCAACAAGCGTGCGCGGGGTCGGTGAACGCTCGAGTGCACGCAGCGCTCCCATGGCGAGATGCCTACATATCGGGCCGTCCATCCGAGTCTGCAACGGTTGAGTTGAATAAAACAGCGGCGGCGCGCGGGCACCCAGGGAACGTCTGTGCAAATAATCAACGACATCACGGGGCGGTGCAAAAGATGTCGAGCTGTTACCACGTTCGCGACCTAATGCATTCTTGGTCCTGTTGACGAATCCAAGTTGACGATGCCGGTTTCCCACGTGCTGGGGATCATCGACTCAAGTTCGTCCCGCATGAAGACCCATCGGAAGCGCTTGATTGATTTGTCATCGCGAGTAAAAATAAAATTGGTTATAGCACGCGCTTCCATAACCGCGAGGCCAAAGCCGAAGACCTTGTGATATGCACGAGCGATATGATTGTTTGTGAAGTCAAGCAAAACGTCTTCTGAGAGTTCTTCATGACCGTTTAACCACAAAGAAACTTCAGACACTCATAACTAGTCGAATACAATCTTACTAGTCTCCTGTTCACCATGCGACGAATTATGATTTGAAACACCATAAACACGTGTTTTGGTGCGCTGACACCTTTTTGGGTAGTTATTTGCTATGAAAACCGCAGACCGTTGCTTTCTACCGAGTCTGTGGTGAGTGTGAGAAATGACAGCGCTGACGTGTATCTGGACCCCAGAAACGACAGGAAACGTGTTTCTGCAGCCATCGAACTGGTTATAACAGGCATCAACAATGTAAGCTTCGACAACACAACTTTGCAATCATCATCGACGCCTTTGCCACGCCAAATATCATCATTCCTGTTGGGTTTTCGGTATTACATAACTGTGTGTTTGGCTCCAAAAATAGCCTTGCAGATATCTCTACAAACCCAAATATATGAGTGAGAGGAATAGCACACGAGAACGATAATGAGTTTCCGTGAAGTTGCCCTCGGGTTGATGGCAGTTACAGCGGGTATTTGTGCATCTCCTGTCGAGTTTATGTTTCCAATAACATACTGAATATGATCTGCATTGTCTTTTGTATCCTCCGATAAATGTCGTGTCAGTGTCAACGTTACACAAACATGCTTCGCTTTCCTTTCCGTCGACGAGATAACGTATGCCACTGAACAACGTCATGATGCTGTTATTGAAAATCCAATCTTGGTACTGGCGGCTTAATTGGTAGCGGTGTCGTGATTTTGTACAAGTTTTCCATCAATTTCCAAGAAGGCCTCACGGAAGAAAATACAGAGATTTGTCGTGCACTTGTAATTCTATTCGGTCTTTTTGATTAGGATCCTTAGCCGGGTACGAATAATACTGAAAATCTCGGACGCTTTGATCTACCTGCACAGGCGCGTCCATGTCAAGTGCGGGATCGGATACTTCATCAAATTTTGTCATTGTTTACACATTATCGGTTTCGTCTAATACCTTTTGCGAGACGGCTTTGCCGTCGAGGCCCCGTCCACAAGCGTAATCCACCACCACCCATTGACTGATTTGCAATATTTCAATCGGCGCTGCCTTGCGCCCACTCGACCAGACCTCGTTGGGCAGCTTCATGAATGATTTTCCTGACCGTCGCGGGCATTGTTGCCGTCGACGGAAGTGCCTTTGGTTGCGGCTGTGCCCAAGTCACCAATCGTCGTAGTCGATCTCCAGTCTATTGAAATGCCTGTGATCCCATATTTTTCAACCGGTCCAAGGCAGCGCTTTTAACACCGACAACGACTCGCATTGCAACTTGTTTAGCGATTGGTGCCGCGCGCAATGCCAGAGCCGCGAGAACGTCTGGGGCTCCCGTGAACAGTCATTGGACACCATCGCCAGGGCCATTTCCGTAATATGCCGAGTTAACGGGTTTTCTTGCGTTGATCAGACGCACAGGTCTCACACGTCCACGTGCAACCGTCGTTGTATACATTAAATGTCAGGTCGATTTCTAATGTACAGGGTATCCCTTCAGAGGTCTAACACGTGCCCGTCCTGGTCGAAAAGAGAAATACAAACGTGCGTCAGTCGAGGAGTGCTGCATGGAATACACACGGGCGCGTCGGGAGTAATCGATAACATATAACCCAGTGCCACATTCGGGGAAAACCAAGCAATACGTAACCATGTAACGCTTGCGTCGTCGCGACTGAGACTTCGTAGCTGACACTCATGGCGTCGCAGGTTAGATTAACCTGAATCGTCGAGGTGATCAGGACAATGCCTGGCGAGATATTGTAACTACTAACAGCAGGTCCTGCACGCAGAATTAGTTGCTTTGTGGAAATCTCATTATTATCTTCAGGCCAACCAAGAACTGTTCTCACCGACGACTGTGTGATGTCAACCGCGTCCTCTAGAGATTTAATTGAGATGGCAGAGCTGAGTGTGGGCGTGTGTACGCGTATGTAGATGTTAGAGTCTTTTCTGGTCACCAATGGGATCCTCCGTCGGATCTCATCATTAATCGTTTCAATCTCGTACGCGCCCGTGGAAACTTCAACTGTGTTCCAGATTGTGCCATCGTCCGCCAAGAACACAAACGAATTATTCGTGTTAAAACTCCCGAACGACCGCGATCAGATATTTGGCCAACTGCAATAAATTTGCAACGACGTTAGTGCAATTTCGAGTGTGCGGAATTGCCCAGCGATGATTGGTATTGGAAGAACCACGTGTAATGTCGGCTTCGTTGACGAGATTGTAATCATCGAGATGATGCTCGGGGTTGTATTTGCAACAATACGCTGCATCGCAGCATTGATTAGCGGAGGATTTGTTCAGAACTTATCATCGTGTTGTATACGTCATTGATGTCTTCAATGAGTTCATGCATTAACGTGCGAAACCTCTCCGCGTCTATGATGTGGCCGATGAGCAACCGCTGGTAAATCGATGTGGCCTCGTTGATGACGTCTGGTGCGTTGCAGCCTGCGCGAACTGACCCCACGAGTGTATCCAGCCTGTCCAGGAGTTCATGGACGCGCTCCTGGTCTGCACTTACGCATTCAGTGATGAGCAAACGTTGCGCTTTGTTGATACATTCACCAAGCAACTTCATGCAAAATCTGTCTCCCGCGTTGACTTATTTATTTTTTTACTTCACCGCCAAATTCCTTCCAGTTGCCGCAGGATGATCAAACCTCTCCCTATATACCCACCCAACCCAATTTGCAGATGCTACCTTGTCGGAATCTTTCTTATATGGTTCCGTTACATATATTGTCCAGCCGCGGGGGAAAGAAGCGGCAAATTTTAGGACATGCTCCATGATCTATCGGCGGCCTAGTTCGTTAAATATTTCATGCCGTGGTAGCCTTGACTTGCGCTTAGGTGGTCCTGGAGGATGCGCCATTGCCTCTTGGACCCCCGCAATCTGCTCTGGCAAGTGTTCAATAGCTTTGGATCTCTTAACAATCGGACCCGGTTTCTCTTGTGTTCCCCTGTTCTTCCTGTGCGGATTTCCGCGACCGCAACACATCTTTGACACGTTTGCGGACATCTATGAACGCGCGGAGAAGTTCCAGTTGTTCGCGGGCGCGTTGGCGGCGTCGGTCAGCAGCCTCTATTATAGCATCGCTGGCGGATTTAGTTATTATATACATCGCGCGGTCGTTAAATTGCTTTCTCAAACACGTTCGTGTGAGACAGGTCCAAGTCCAGATTCACGCGATACTGTATCCCCTCACCACTCAAGTCAATCGTGAAAAAATATAGGCGTCCTTGGTGACCTCCGCAAACATATTCCGAGTGGTCAACAACAGCGCACCAGGTTCGATAAATATTTGTGAGCCCGTGCGCGTCAACCCCACGAAATATCATCAACATGTTGCAGTTGTCTCGGATCACTTTGGGGACGTGCCCGTATCGTTATGTCACATAGATCACGTCTGCATTTTTGTTGCTGGCTCCGAGAAAATATTCTTGCGGGGTTGTCTTGCCAATCAAGCATCACATCATCGTACACAGCTAGATTATTGTGTTCAGGGTCAAGGTCGCCAAATGCAGGGGCTTAATCGAATGTGGAAAAGAACTGGACGGCAGGTTCACTGCTCGTGGTGATTTCACCACTCGACGACTCAAGCGCGTCCGCTAATTCTTACGTTGTAATACGGTTGATCTTCCGCCGATATCGCAATCACACACAACCGATCACACGTCAATCATCGCATGATTAGATTTATCACCAGTTCGGTATTCCTGGATTCGGCCTAATCAATGATCAACGCGTGAATCGAATTCGGGAATACGGAACTGGGGTGCTTGAGTGGTTGGGGTTTCATCAACGCAGAAAAGTGAATGACGCGTCAATGACATGGTAAATGCCAATGTTGTATACAATCATCATGCCTTCATATTGTATTCGATGCTGTGCACGAACGCGTAATGCAAATCCAACTCGGGTTCAAACACGTAATTGTCGAGCCGAAATCGCAGGAACTTGCGTCCGGTGTGGAGCAAAGAAATTTATGTTCGTGAGAACTTCCAGGTCCATCAGTTGAGCAAAAAGCTCCGGGTCTAAAATAACTTGGCGGTGATATCGTTACTGCGTTAACGATGCTACCAGGGGTACCGTGGAACAAATATCCTGGTGAAAAGCATATTTGGCTCCCTTCGGGACCCTGATACAATTATTGCGGGTCTGGAACACGGCTGGATCTACAACTGGATGATAACCGACCGAATCCCAGAGAAGAATCTGTAAACCGCGTCGATGCCGCATGCTACTGAGATGAAAAAGCATCAAATGATATCAGTGCATGTCAACACGCCGACGTGGATCTCATCCATGATTTGAACGCGATTAATCCTACACTTGGAGACAGAATCGACAGATGGATCAACAAAGGAGGAACGAAGGCGAAGATTGCACTTGGAAATGAAGCCTCGATATAACAAACATGACTACCTAGCGGACCATGTCCGTTATATACTACAGTCCTCGCGGTTATTGGAAAGGTGAAGCAGCAGTTGAAAAGTTAGCGAGCGCTGCAAAAGTTACTCGTGGTGTCGCCAGAGCGTGGCTGGCCAAACAAGCCTTGTGGGAGATTTATGTACCCGCCCCAAGGAAGATTTCCCGTGGATGGTTTGATGTGAGGACGCCCAATGAAGTTCACCAGGCTGATTTTTTGTTTCTTCCACATGATCGGGTACACGGACGCACATACCAATACGCGTTCACTGTTGCAGATGTTGCTATCAGATGCAAAGAAACCGAGTCGTTGCCGTCTAAAGATTCAACAAGTATCACACCAGCTCGTGAATGACCATTTATTGTGAATTTACATCTAATGATTATGAACGTGTTGCAGTGTTTGTATATTGTCACTATGGTACATGTGTCTTCATACTTGAATATCCGCTGACAGAACTCGAACCATACTTCTCCCTGCACTACTTCTGCACTCTCTATGATTGTCTGATATTCTTTCTCACTGTTAGTGAATGTATCATACCTACGTGTAAGCTCCATTGGTGCTTTAATATATTATATGCCAAAGGCATATCTTTAATTAATTTATTCTTGACGGTGATCGTGAAGATCTCCACTGTCTTCGTTAAACATTTAACTGCCTTCGCTGGGCGTGTCACTGTCTTCAAGTCGTCAATGACCACTCGTACTCAATGGTCACTCGTTTTGTTGTACGATATCATATCATGACTTTTCACGCTTTTTGTTGTATTCATTATCGAGTTTTCGGTGCGCACGTTCTAACGCGATCCCTAACCCGGTTGATTTTTCAATGTGACCTGGATACATGTTTAAAGGTTATAAAGCATTTGTTGGGCCTCTTTGACAAACCAACATGATGCATTCATGCTGATCAGTGATATAATTTGTTATGTGACTGTACCAACGCACCATTTGTTTGGGCAAATTAATTCCTGCATTGGCCACAGAGGCAAATTCTTGCACGATATTGTGCGTGTCAAACGGTGATGTTTCTGGTATCAATATATATTGCTCACTGTGATTATTTAATATAATATTCTCACATAAAGGGAAACTGTCGCCGCTAGGGTTAAGAAAGTGTAGCTTTCCCGCGGGTTTTTTCTTGAGCGAGGCACTCACTGGTACGAACGAGCGACTTCGTCAGGGTAGAAGGCGTTGACCCAGATTGGTAACCAAAATCTTCATTCCCATTATCACACTACTTGGGCTGATCCTATGGTAGGTTTTGAAACCAGCACACTTTCGGTCTTATGATTTTTGAATAAGGTGTGACAACGGAGAAATACTTTTGACCTTTCAATATTATAACATTTACATACATAATGCAAATGAAGTAAAAAATAATAACTTCAAGATCTCTTTCCAAAGTATCTATTTTTACGTATATCATAGAATAAAAACTATGTAGGAAAATATTTTAGGAAGGAAAAATAACACTAAGGCCATAGAAAATAAAATGTAATGTGTGCAATGATTTTATATTATTGGTTTGGTTTGGATCCATGGTTTACGACACAGCGTCACAAGTAGGTTATTTACTGGCGAAGTAATTGAAGTAAAGTGGTGTGTCACCACGTTAGCCGCCCCGGGCTGATCCAATGGTAGGATTAATATCCGCACCCTTTCTGTCGCGAGTCCAACACGTTAACCGCGGTTACTGCCTCCACTAGTTGCCTCTTACAACATACAGGGGAACACACTAATCCTATTCACATCACTGAGGAAAAGCGAGGGGGATTTTATATGAAAAGAGTAATTGCGATATTGTTTCCTCTATTCTGTCTTTTCCTTTGACACATAAACATTCAATACGATACAAAAAACCTGCAAATTTTCAACACGTATGCACCATCACGTACAAATACACTCCAGGACAGTCGAAAAGAATGAACAACTTCGTGAGAGATGACACTTGAGACTCTTTCAAAAATGCAAAACTGCAACCACAAAACTTTGATCAATCCAAGACATCGATCTAGAGTTGGTAATATCGTCCTGTATATCACTAGACAGTATTTGATCGTTTTGAACTTAAAGACCACATTGTAACCCTATTGTTATATTTTTATAAATGTAAATGCACAAGGGCAAGTTATCACACTGCAACGTTTTTACCGGAGAGATATGAAAGAAACTTTCTCAAAGAAATCGTACTGACATTTCACTTATTGATGTTCATACTTGAACCAACTATATAGATTTAGTTATGTTAGCTACTTATTACTGCTATGAATATGCCAAAGACCAGAAAAAACATAAAAGACCCCTAAATTACCAACATTAAGTCCAAAGTGGTTGCTTTTCTCATTGTTCCTTGTTCCATATTCCGCTTCCGCCACCCCTTCCCGAAACAGGTCAGGAAGTATACTCGACAAAAAGGATCGTTGTAATTTACACAATTTCACGAAGTCTTCGACTAAACTAGTACCATGGTGGTCGATAAAGAACATAAGGAAACTAATATAGTCCAATAAATTGAAAACCTTTTGATATAGTAAAGACTGGGGAGAAAAACAAGTAATTACAAAATTTTACAATATATGATGCACAACAATTTAAACTATGTCGCTAGATGACTGAAATGAAAACTGTGATATCTTCATGAAATTCTTAGATATTCTCGCTATTGAAAGGTATAAATTTTATAGAAATACAATCCCATCAACCCATGAAGTCCTTAGTAAGAGATTTTAGTAATAGCTTTAGAACTAACATGAATTCTTTAGCAAGAGATTTTAGTAATGGCTTTCGAACTAATATGAATTCTTTAGCAAGAGATTTTAGTAATAGCTTTAGAACTAATTTGAATTCTTTAGCAAGTAATTTTATTAATAGCTTTAGAACTAATATGAATTCTTTAGCAAGAGATTTTAGCAATAGCTTAAGAACTAATAGGAATTCTTTAGCAAGAGATTTTAGCAATAGCTTTAGAACTAATAAGAATTCTTTAGCAAGAGATTTTTATTAATAGCTTTAGAACTAATATGAACTCTTTGGCAAGAGATTTGTATTAATAGCTTTAGAACTAATATGAACTCTTTAGCAAGAGATTTTAGCAATAGCTTTAGAACTAATATGAATTCTTTAGCAAGAGATATTTATTAATAGCTTTAGAACTAATATGAATTCTTTGGCAAGTAATTTTAATAATAGCGCTAGGACTAATAATCTGATAGATATTTAATACGTAGCAAACATTTTGGGGTCAACAAAATAAAAGAGTGGATGGAGAAAAAAAGTTTAATTACTGTCCCACAAGCCAGAAACAACATTTTGAGATGATTAAATATTTAATTTTTATTTTTATTTTCTGTTGAAGTATGATGCTTCATTGTTCGGAAAGTTCTACGGGTATATTTATTTATGTGATCCATTAAATTAGTTGAAAAAATTTATCTCTAGATAAAGTTAAAACAAAAAGTCCTGGTTAAACAGGAAACCCCATCCCCATCCCCACCCCATCCCCACCCCATCCCCATCCCCACCCCAGCCTAAGATTTAATGGTCGGCCTCTTAACACATTGCAAAAGACACAAACAAAATCTTAGCATTACAAATTCACATTTAATTTTTTAAAATTATGATATATCAATAAGTAATAATTCATGTAACTTCATATATTTAAGTTACCAGTTTATGCCAAGGTCACAAATATGATGTGAATTTTCTGCTTACTATTCCTTAAAACAGCTTTGCTTTACATTAAAATTCAAAAGATTTAAATTTAAGTTTTTATAAACAAACAATTTACTTTATTCTTTTTATATAATGAATCCTTTTAAATAATAACATTCATGCAAATGCAAGAGCAGTTAATATGAAAAACCAACTTGAAGATTTTTTTTTAAAGGTTAAGTTAGAAAAAAAACCCACCCCCCCCCTCCCAAAAAAAGAAGAAGATCATAGCTTTGCCCACCAAAAAAAGGGTCTGTCGATTCACCAATTTCCATACAGTGAGCGTAAGGTCCACTCGGCTCAATTGGAATATAGACATTATGTCCGACACCTTTTAATATATTGGGTATAAAAGACCTAACGGCTTGTGCAAGTTTCTCTAAAATATTTCATATTTACAGCAGTAAATCCTTTAACTCTTTCGGCCTTATCAGAATAAAACATCAGAACCCATTATTTATGCCAAAGAAACCAATACAAAACATAACGTTCAATGTTAACCCATTATGTATGCCATATAAACCTATACACGACATAAGGTCAAATATTAACCCATTATGTATGCCATATAAACCTATACACGACATAAGGTCAAATATTAACGTTTTATTATTCGAGTTAGTAATAAATTGCAGAGTTTAACTAGCCTTCATTCAAATTTTTCTCTCGGAGTGATCTAGGATAAAACGGGTCTGTTTGCTTTGTATTCAGACCCGTATTTTGTATTCTCTGTAATAATAATTCATTATATAGGCATAAAGCATGATATTCAAGGACCAGACGGCAAGGGCTGACCCAGACGTGTGACATGAATTTAAAAAGCGTCCAATTTAATGTCACCCTAAGCACAGATTTGGTACCTATAGAATATGCTAAATAGCTTCCGTCGAACGAAATAAAATTATACATGCGTACCCTCTAAATTGGGCACTGTATTAGTAGACTCATACCTACTTACGTGTATGGCTCAGTACTTTCAATTCCAACGTTACTATCTAAATATTGATTATTTTGCCACTATCAAATACACATACAAGAATAAGGTTGGTATTTTAAAAAAGTACCAATATACGACGCAAGTGTAATGGCATGTAACAACGTTGTAACTGAGGTTAATATGTATGAAATGTGTGAAAAGGAAGGAATTTAGTTTGTTTGTTGCATATAATTTTTTGTTGCAGTGTTTGTTTTAAAGGGTATTTTTGAACACATTATTTTGTACATGAAGTGATGGTACTTTTTGGTGTAGGACAGAAAAGTCTTATATTTGGTAGCACATACGATAAAGTTTTTTTTATCGCATAAAGAAGAGTATGATAGAAGCAGAAGTAAAAGGAAAAATGTAATTACAGAAGGGACTATTACCTACCTAAGGGACTATTACCTACCTAAGGGACTATTACCTACCTAAGGGACTATTACCTACCTAAGGGAACTATTACCTATGTTGTCTTTTAATTTTATACATATTCCATAAGGAATACAGTGATTAAATAAAGCCGAATGGAATAATTTAACATATGCACATAAAGCACAAATAATACAAGGAAGAAAAGATGAAAAATGTCTATTAAGTATGAAAATATAATTGGAGAACAGGGCATGTTGATTCTGACATCAGATTTCACAATTTTAGCATATTTCAATACTAGATGAGTTAAGGCTGTTAAATGTTTAAAAGTCATGGTTCATCAACTAAATATATTAAACCCAGATGTTTGCACTGTTCTGTCATTAATGAAAATACTTATTTCAGTAGCAGTAATACCAAAGAAACACATAGGATGCGTTATAATACTAACTGTGCAAACATCTAATGTTATTTATTTGATAACTTGTAAAAAGAAATGTGTTGGAAAAAAAACCCCGTCAGCAAGCATCTAAAGGCACGAACATAGATTTGACATAAATAACTTTATTGACTCATCTTTTTAATCTAATATCTCCACACATTTTAATGACGGCTTCCATAATTTACAAGATTTTTCATTCAGAGTAATTGCTATTGTTAGTTCGGAAATGGAAAGTCTGTTAAAAAGAAATATATTGGATCCATCCTCGGGATACTATCTATCCAATAGGTTTAAATTCTAAGATGATATATGAACTGGATTGATACATTTGTTGCATTTGGTCACTTCTATTGTTATTGGTGTGGGTCAGAAACTCATTCTAAGTAACTGGTCTGGTGGGCTGAACCCGGTTTAAAGTATTTGCCTATAATGTGTTTAGGTATTTCTATTTCTCAACAGTACATATACAACGCAGCTGTTTATTTATTCATTATTTTTCATAAACTTTTACTGTCACATTTGCATGATAAAAGAATAAAAAATGTATCCACAGTAATATGTACATGATATAGATATATTAAAAACAAAACCAACGCTTATTTTGATTATATCAGAAACACACGTTCAAAACCTGATTTAGCTGGGCCAAGCCCGCTTTGAAGTATTTGCTTTCAAGGATTTTTGTCATTTCAATTTCAAAGTGGCAACTCTCTTTATACATACAGCTGCATGGCCCTTTATTTTTCCTTAATGTATATATATATATATATATATATATATATATATATATATATATATATATATATATATATATATATAATAAAAATTGAAGAACCAATAAAAATGGAACTGACATTTTATTATTTTATATATTATTTGTAGAAAAGTGACAAAAATATCCATGCAAAAGCACTGTGTAATTTTAAAATGTACCTTCACCTCTCTGGTGCTTCTTTTGAACTGTTTATATATGAAAATAATAATAAATAATTTTATTTTATTAATTTTAGCATCTGATATTACAAAACTGTATTAATTCTGAAATGGAACGTCTATGGATTCACCGTTTAGATACCGTCAGACGTATCTAAAAGGTTGTAATTATAGCTTATTTATAATCTTCGTTGATAAATTAATAATATATTATCAGTTATACATATTTAAAGGAAATAAAACTGTCTCTATTTCTTTGTATATGTTCCACCAATACATAAGAAGAACTTGTATCTACCTACACCGCTTCCGTTGGAGAGTATAGTTTTACTTTCACTATGAAAGAAACACTCCAACTCACTATAAGAAGTGCTGCGCATGTTCAGCAGTTAGCATTCAGAGAAGAAAGCTTAAGAAAATCCGGTTGTTTCACACCCTGAGTGATGAGATATTCTGTGTATGTCGGTTACTCTATTCAATTAAGGGTTGCCTGACGGGTACAGTATTCATTTATTCTGCAACATCTTTTTGTTTATGTACGAGAACGACAGTCCAACAAAGGGATTACTCTTCTACGTAAAGAATAAAAACAGCCCCAAAACACACGTCCGCCAAAAACCAAATATAATAAAGAGGACTCCAGTCCTCCAATAAACGGTACCTCTCTCTGAATCTATTACTTGCCTTGACCTTGAAGTTTACTATTGTCCAAATGCTTAATAGTCTCGTTCAACCAGACATCTCGCATTCCTCCGTGAGATCTTCTCCACACGAGAGTCTGGTAAAGGTCTATCGCCAGAAAACAAAACGTTTAAAGTGAGGCTTATGAAAAATCTGGCAAAGTCACTGGTTTGTGTGACAGGTTAGTCAGCGTTCTTAATAAAAACTTCGATTACATCAACGCACAATGTTTATATCTTTGTTGATCTACCACATACAATATGTTTAGGTAAAGCAGGTTTTCGTTTCCGCAGCAAAATCTCACAAATCGTTATTCAGTGACGCTATCTCAATAAGTACATGAAAGAGGCACAAATTTCTTGCTCTTGCACCAATACATTATACTACATCTAAAGTACATTATAAATATGTTTATATATATATATATATATATATATATATATATATATATATATATATATATATATATATATATATATCGCCTATGCAGTATAAATGATGCACTTTTTTCGGACAGAAGAAAAGAAAAAGAAATAAAAAAAGAAATGAGCAACATTTATCAGTAACAATCAAATGTACAGACCCCCCCCCCTCTCTCTCTCTCTCAATGTGTGCCGAAA
The DNA here is from genome assembly GCA_029931535.1 of Margaritifera margaritifera. Taxonomy (NCBI): domain Eukaryota; kingdom Metazoa; phylum Mollusca; class Bivalvia; order Unionida; family Margaritiferidae; genus Margaritifera; species Margaritifera margaritifera. The sequence continues at coordinate 420,997 of JAQPZY010001015.1, read as the reverse complement.
AGAAACTACAAACGGAAACCTATGCAAAATATTAATTAACTCGGATCAAGCTTTTAAAACCGGGGACGGACACATACCGGTTATATTGCTTAAACTACATTATCCATTGTCATCATTGTTATTATTGGTAGCATATAAGGTCAATCCATACAAATACCAATCTCTCCCGTGATGATATCGAACGACATAATATATTAACTTAAGGCCGATAAAGTCTCACACGTACAATGCTATATTTTATTATCATACATTTTACATGTATAATTATTATTATTATTATTATTCATAAAGTAAAAATTTTTGCTATTTGGTTTTGTATCGTGTGCTAGGGAGATGGCATATATAACTCTTGCCTGTTGTCCGATTCCGACTCTGTCGAAATATTTAAATGAATAAAAACAAATATGTGTTCCGCTATCATGAAGCTTATTATACGTAAAGGAATTTATTAGAGTGATTTTTAAAATTTCTTCTCATTTCCAGTCCTTTTTTAATTTGCAGAAGGATGTGGACCGCAGTTGCAGCTACTGAGTGGAATTTCTCATGTGCTACCTCTACTTGGGGCAGAGGTTTTTACTCGATTCGACCAGAGGACTCAAACGTAGTGTTGAAATTGTCAGCGTAAGAACAGCTTAATATAAATGGGTCACTGGCTATGTATAAAAAAAATGTAAAAAGGTTATAAGCACTGTAGAAATAGAACGCATTCATGTCATCCTACCGTATAAACTCTATTATATATCGCGCCAAACTTCGAAATGTGGGAATGCTTCTCTCTGCCGTAACGTCATTTAGCGGAAGATCTGGTTCCTTGTGTCATCAAAGATGCAGTGCTCGAGGAGAATTGTATAAATGTGCTCTGGTTGGTTGGTTGTTATGGGTTTAACGCCATTTTTCAGCACATGATAGTCTATACATGGCGGCCAGTATATCTGATGGAGGAAGAACCCGAGAAAACCCCGGGAAGAACCACCGACCCACGGGAAGCTACTGCAAGCTTTCTCACATTGCCACGTTAGCCGAGCCCGAGACCCGAACCCACGCGGATAGAGGTGAGATGTCAGTGATTTTTAAAGGCGAGCGCTTTAGACCACTCGGTCACACGGGGCCCCTAAATGTACTCTGGTTAAATGGCACTATATTTAGGATAGTCTGGGTCACTCGGTCAGCTTCGGCTTTCTTCATTATGCAATTTAAAGCTCAAGCATCGTTTGGGGAACAAAACGGAGTGTAGCAAAACATACTAGACTGTGCTCTAAGCGTTACATAGGTTAAATGAAATTATTAATGAAAACGAAACACGCTAATTCACACCTTTAATGAATCAGACCACTAATTCATTTTCCGTAGACATCAATATTAACGTTTGAGAAAATAATACTATTTTGTATACTAGATGATCCAGTGCACAATGCATGCACTTTCCATTGAAGTTAGAGCAAACTTTATGAACAATCAAAATTATGTGCTACGTGGCATTTTCTCTGAATAAATATCCCTAAAGTGGGGTGCGGATAAAAGCTAACTTAATCATCAGTTTCGCACAAGATAATTTTTAACTTGCCGGAATAAAATCGAAATCGTTAGTGTACACAGACAGAATCTATGTAGACGTTAAAATCACTGAAAAAAATATGTGAAAATTAAAAAAGAAAACACCACGCTGATTTTACAGCCAATGGCTCGATCTCCATGTATTAAGTATAGTATCCAACGTTCCACCACTTCGAAACTGGTACCATATTCAATTCACGATTAGTGATCTGATTCCTTAAAGTCAACAAAAGTAAAATCTATATCAGTTAGGAAGAATGTTACAAGAACAATTTTTGCTGAATATTAGCCAAACGTCATTTCTGACGTCGTACACATTATGGCGTCAGAATCTCAATTATGTCAACACTTATGCAACGGACGGATCAAAATGTATCCGCTTGAAATAGATAATCTGCAAGGTGCACAGTTTTTACAGTATTTTCCCCAGACTAATGTCTCGAAAACTCTCCATGCTGACACAGTCTGGGCAGGTCGAGTCTATATTTGAAACTGATTACACATTGTGATGTGAAAAGTTACAACAAAGTTACGAATCGTAATTACGCTACTACTATTGCTATTAATAATAATTAATAAATTTAAGCGTTGATGGATTCGTAGGATTCAATAATACTTAGCGTTAATTATGACACTAGAAATATAATATGACACTAGAAATATAATTTTCTATATTAGATAATTTTAAAGGGCTCTAATAAAATAACAGTTTCATGATTTACTTAAAAGTTTCGACCATTTATGGCTGTTATCCGCTTTTTTGTAAATCAACGGCAATGACAAACATATTTCTAACTGAGACACGGACGCTTAAGTACACATTTTTATTAAAAAGTACAAAGGGTATTTGAAAAGTTCTGAATATTTTGTTATAACTTTTTTGTTTCTTTGAAGCTGTCAATACATTTAATGCTGGCCGATAGACAAAATAACGTTCTATAAAATGATCTGCAGCTGCACGTGCAGCATGCCAAACACCTGCAGATGTATGAGTGTTATATGACGTAGGTAAATTAGAAAGACATAAAAATGTCGGTAAAGGAGAATAGTTCTGATACTGAGCAAAGAGCATACTGTAAAATCCGGCGCTCTTAGTGTACTCTCTGACTGATATAATGTCCAACTTGGATTAAGTTTGCGGATGTTATTCTCTGTCATATCCTTCAAATTTTGGATGTCGCGAATGCATTGAAGATGACCAACGTTATTGAATAACGTTGCCTGCGATTGGTTAGCGGGTAGTGGCTACTGTGAATGGGACAACTGATGAAGATGCAGTCTTTAATATATTGAAGAATCATTTGAAGCTCAGAAAGGTTTGTGCAAGATGGGTCCCGCACTGTCGACGGCTGATCAAAAACAGACTCGAGTTGAAATCGCGAAACAGCTACTCGCCTAATGTGAAAAGAGTGACCAGAGACGTTTGAATGAGATTATTACAGGTGATGAAACATGGATTTACTTTTCTGAACCCGACTCAAGAGAAAATAAAAAAATTTGGATCGAAGAAAACGAGCAGAGACCACAAATCACTCTGTGTAGACAGACTGTCAAAATATAGTTTTTTTTACGCATTATTGTTCGATGCAAAGGCCCTGTCGTCCATATTTATGTGCCTGACTCTGCTAGTATCACTGGACATTTTTATGCCTCCAAAGTGTTGCCAAAAGTTGTGAAACACTACCGAACAAATACCGGAACCCGAGGTATCCATCTTCTCCATGACAACCCGCCGGCGCATCCTCCATACAGTGCTGATTTAGCTCCAAGTCCAAACATTGTCACATCCTCCATACAGTGCTGACTTAGCTACAAGTCTAAACATTGTCACATTCTCCATTCTGTGCTGACTTAGCTCCAAGTCCAAACATAGTCACATCCTCCATACAGTGTTGACTTATCTCCAAGTCTAAACTTTGTCACATCCTCCATACAGTGCTGACTTAGCTCCAAGTCTAAACTTTGTCACATCCTCCATACAGTGCTGACTTAGCTCCAAGTCTAAACATTATCACATCCTCCATACAGTGCTGACTTAGCTCCAAGTCCATACTTTGTCACATCATCCATACAGCGCTGACTTAGCTCCAAGTCCAAACATTGTCACATCCTCCATACAGTGCTGACTTAGCTCCAAGTCCAAACATTGTCACATCCTCCATACAGTGCTGACTTAGCTCCAAGTGATTTTTGGCTGAATCCACTTATCAAAGATTCGCTGAGGGTACACGATCTGTAAGCCGCTATGCCGTTGGAAGTGCAGTTTTCCAGTGCATGAAGAACATACCAAAAGTGAATACAAAACGGCATTTAATAAGTGGCTAATCAGACTGAGAAAGTGTGTAGAGTTGTTTTGAGGGAATGCACTGAAGTACTGTTCACTAATAAAGAACTTTGTTGTACAGTGCAGTAATATTCATAACTTTCTAAATACTCCTCGCATATACTTCTTGACGTTCTGATGCTTTTCGTGCGAGCTCAAAACCTACTGCGTTATTTTGGCATGAACTCTGATGTTAATTGTAATTTTTATCACATACAACTTGGTATAAAAAGAGGGGGCTTAACTGTGGAAAAAGATGGATACTGCTCCATTGATAAACTCATAATAATTTAGGCGTAGAAATAGTGAAATAATCACTACTGTAAAAGTTTGCTAAAAGGCCTATTGTGATCAAAACCGTTTTACTAATTTGACAAAGTATTTACCGAACATCGTTGTCTACATATAATTACCTTTAACCCAGAATGTTTGTGTTCCTATAACCACCACGGATATGACCCTTAAATTCTGGAAATGGACTCTGAATCCAGCGAATTTACGTAGATGTGTACTGCAAATAATTTCATACTCTTCATAGATATATGTAATAAAATTTCATACACGTCTATTACCCATATTTGGTTATTTGAAATTAACCTTTCACTGGTACTATTAAGATTATAGTTAATGGTTTTTCATTTGTAATCACTGAAGCTTTTACCTACCAATCTATCTATTTATCTATCTATCTACCTACATACCTACCAACCTACCTATCTATCTATCTATCTATCTATCCATCTATCTATCTATCTATCTATCTATCTATCTATCTATCTATCTATCTATCTATCTATCTATCTATCTATCTATCTATCTATCTATCTATCTATCTACGTACCTACCTACCTATCTATCTATTTATCTATCTATCTACCTACCTACCTATCTACCTACCTACTTGCCTACCTATCTATCTATCTATTTATCTACCTACCTACCTATCTACTTATCTATCTATCTATTTATCTATATATCTATCTACCCATCTATCTGGTTAGGTAGTAAAGGAGTATTTGTATTCTATTTCTTTTTGTTTTAAAGATTGATTATACACCAACTTAGAATCAGTATAACATCAACTCTGTACCTTAAAGAGAGGTCTAATTAAATGATAAGCCACACCTACGATATTTTCGGGAAGAACAGAGGGAGAGGAGGAAGCTCATGCACTCAAGCAATTTAATGTAATCATACCAACCACAAGAATAGGAAGATATATCATATCGGTAACAAGTACTTAGCTGCTGTCATTCACGATATGCTAGATTATTTGGGTCTTGACATTTTTATAAAATTACCTTATTGACTACGTACGATGAAATTTCAGTAAATACTGGTTTCCGAAACAATAACATAATTGGTAAGAAATATTAGACAGAGTTGTCGTTACTTTGACTGTAACAAAACACCCATCATTCGAACAAAGAAAGAAAGAGGAAAGAAAATGGTCATAATATACATATTTAGGTCAATAATTTTGCGGCCCACAAAAGTTCTCTTTAAATCTTGAATATTTCCTTTCCATTAATTTGTGTACAACACAAACTAAGCTTGTATTTTAATACAAGTGAAAGGTTAAGTGCCTGCAAGCGTATCGCCTTTAGGAGTAAATAACGAAAATTTGGATATAATGGAGTTTTTGTTTCCGTGTGTGTGTGTGCATGTATTAATATGCGGTCTCCGAAATGCTATTGAACCCATAGATGACCCATAGATGATATGTTCTAAGTGAGATAATGGAATTGGTGAATTCGTTTTGTTTTGAAAAATATCTTTTGCGTTCAGTCATCAAGAATTCACTTTTTTACAAGAATTATTAGCACAAATCTAAGCACAAGAGAACCTACCGTACATACAAGGAAGAACTTCTGTACAAAGTGTGAGTATACAATATGAAACTATTAAAGCTTCTGAAACATCAATTTAGAAAGAAGAAGAAGAAGATAAACAGGACGGAGAAACAATATGAACTAGACTACACAGTAAACAAAACAAACAAGCGAACATAAATCAAAATGTCCGAGTTTCCTGTTTAAAATTTGGGTTTGTTTTTAGAAGAATTCATCATTAGTTGGATATTAATCAGTACTTCAGTTTAAAAGCTTGAAGGTAATGACGGAAAGAAACCGTCTGCTACATCGAACTAATTAAATTTTCTCCGGTTGGAAGTTACGGCAATCAAAGAACAGGTTTGCAGAATTGTGATACTGAAACATACACGAACAAGATGGGCAAGTCAATAACTATTCTGGCTGCTTCAATTTGAACATTTCCTAACCTTCACGAGCATAATTCCGATATATTGCCCAAATTTCGCAAGCATATTCTAGCATTTATCGAAAGACGGTACATTTCAAAGGTCGTTCGAGGAAGATTTCGAGTACAACCGCTCGTTATATAATATTTAGAAAACGAGAATTCAGTCCTTTGGATTAGGCGTACTCAGTAATTGCACAATTTTAATTGCTTCTGAGAACGAGAATACGACTGGAGCTGATTAGGCCAAGGAAGTGAGAGAATAAAGAACCGCATGAGAGCAATGTTTTAGAGCATTTTTAAATGTATCCATATTTCATTGTAAGCAACTAAAGAGAACCAATATTTTAATCTGTTTCTTATTTTGGTCACTCCAAAACATGGACAATTTTAAAATATAATATGTCAATGTAAGATTGTTATTTAACATACACGACAAAATCTCGATGATTTCACTCATCTAGATAAAAAAGCATGCAAGATGCTGTTAGCTGAGCTGGTATATGGGATGAATTTTTTTCTCTGAAGGATTTTGGAGACAACATAAGACAACATAAAAGTCTTTAAGATGTGAGAAAAACGTATAATGTATTTTGCAATGTTTTCAAGAATATTTCGTGCTAGTATGGAAAATATAATTTTATTTTTTGAACATTGGAAATTTAAACACATTGTTTCTTTTTCTTCAGAGATTACATATACATGTATCACATATCCATTTATCAAATAATTAAAGCTTATTTTACAATACATATTGAATTTGGCCCTAAATTACTGTAAACTATTCTTGAAGAATGCAATGAACATAAACACAATAATTGTCATTTTATTTATTTATTTGTATTAATGTTTGGGATATCAGACTTCAGAGATATAAATTTTTCGAGATAAAATCTTATCAGAAATGTTCGTCAAGGAAGTAGCGCATATATTGTATTATTGATTTACGATTATATCTTCAGGATAACTAATATTGTGAAGATCATAGCTGCATATAAAATACGAAGAGGTGTTAAATTATTGCGATCTGTATTAGATATCAAAGAAAATGCTCAGAAAAAATAATTATGCATATCATACATTGACAGACATGAAAGATTTTCATAAATGCGGTCATATATTCCGGTGCAGACCACGAGACTGCGACAACCACAGCGAATCGTCTGCTGCGAGAATTGCGGTTGGGTTGCACGGACTTACTTATGATACATGAGTGTGCAAAGAATGTAATTGGAAGTCAACCGTGAGACTTGCTAACTCAGTTATTTGCTGAATGAACAATCTTCAAGTTTTGTTATACGAGGTGGGGGTGGGCTGGGGAGCGTATAAATAATTTGGTGCTGTGTAGGCTTGAACTATTTTATAGAGGGGTGGGTGGATGGAGATTTATATTTTTGGCATTTTTATGTTTGCAGCTGAATTGAATCTCTAGAAATTCTAGAGTAAAATAAGTAACCAAATGATCCTGGTACGGCTTCATTGCAGGGGCCCCTTTCCGAAAATTGGCAAAAAGATAAATGCAGCGAGCAAAGAGCAATTTGTTGAAATGGTAAGAGGTTAGCGTTTAATTCGTCATCTATTTAACATTTTCAATCAGTTTCTGCACTCAATTTAAGCAAACGGTATTAAGTCCGTAACTAGGCCCAATACATGCTAAGTTTGAGATAAATGCCCATAATTAGCTCTTACACCCGTCCGGATGGCTATATTATTTAGTCACTGTTTATCCATTCGGGTTATCTAGAAAACTCATTTTTATTCATTTGTAACTCTCCATTTTTAGCGCAGTCGTTCGTGTTAGTCTGCTATATACCACATAATTTTTTTTCGTAAAATTAATTAAATACACAACTCACAATTTGTACACATTGTTATCAGAACGAAATTTATTTGTGCTTTGTAATATTTCTCGAATAAATTATTCCTCTAATAGGGCCTCACTCACCACAAATGGTCAACGAACACAAAACAGCACGTGATATTCAAGCGGGATAGGCCTCACCTCGTGGTTTCTTTGTTATGATAATATTCTCACGTGCAAGCTTATCAGGAGTAACGTAATTCAATAGAAAAGGGTGACTCAGTTTACATGTATTCCACGTGACGTAGGTGCTGGCGTACTTTACGAACTTTCTTGCGAAAATGTCTAAATGTGTACAATTATTTGATTTGATCAGCGACGTAAGTTTGCATTCTATAAAAATGGAACCTTCTTGAGAAGTTGGTGTTAGTGGTCCCGAAAACATATGAAAAAACGTATTTTGATCGTGTCTAGTTAGACACATGGGAGTATGCAACCGTGATTGACCAGTGGCGTTCGGGAAGCGGTCGATATTAGATACAAAATGATTTGCAATGTCACCACCCGGCCATCTTAAAAACCGACCGCTACGCTACGTAAAAAACTTCATTTATAGTAAACTAAATTACCTACCTTAATATCTTGTTTAAATTTGAAATTTCCCAATACCCCATAAAATACACAATAAATATTATCCAAGTAGATTACGCTTTCATTCCTATTTCCAGTAACAGTATATATTTAAGTGTCCCTTTGATTTCATTATCGGTACTTTCATGTTCATTTTTGGTTGCAGTTCTTTCATTTTGCGTCTTTTCAATTCATTCCCACAATCGGATCATCCTAGGCTATTTCTGTGAGACAAGAATACGCCTCAGTTGTATGTCGGTGCAGTAATTTACAGAAAAAAATATACATTTTGTTCGCCCGAAATTTCTCTGCAAAAAAGAAACCATAATCTATTCGGACTTCTTCGGCTATTTCTACAATTGGATTGCCTGTAGGTTTGACCGAGAAGCTGCGAATGAAAAAAAATAGCATTCGTAACTTCTCGGTCAATCTTTGTTTCGTAAATAACCAAGGTGTTCCGAATGGCACTGTCGGCATACAGTCGAGGTGTTATCCGTACGATTGACCTGGAAGTTGAGAATGTTTCGGTTTTTGTTTCGCTCATTTCCTTTCGTTTTCGGTGATTAGGCATGTTTTTCTATAGCCATATCCATTAGGAGTGCCCCACTATGACCTAATTAAGTATTATTCAAGTAGGTTACACTTTAATTCCAATTTTCACTAATACATTTTATCTGCTCATTTGACTTAATTCTCGGTTCCTTTACCTTCATTTTCGGATGCAATTGCTCATTATTTTTATTGTCGGTAATTATGGTTATTGGTCTACCTAATTAAGCTCTCTCAGAAATATAATTAGCGTTCAAACTCTCCGGAGTAACTATGCCAACAATTTCGTAATAAATCATTAGCAATCTAAAAATAAAATGGTAATGATGGATGTCCTACTTCAGCCAAATTTTTACGGTACCTCAGCACAATACTGGTTATATGATGGCAGCTAAGGGTAAAGTTCGAAAAATGTAAAGATGAATTGCACAAAAGTTAGGAGGATAATTTCTTCCAAATAAATGCTAACATGAAGTACAGCAAGGTAAGATATAAAACGGAAAAAATTACAATTCTGTACAATATATATATATAAAATGAAAGATACAGGTAACACATATATAATCCTTAAAACATACGGCTTATTTTGTTCCAATGAAGTTATTGGTCTGCATTATTTTAGGGCTCATAACAATGTCCAAAAACAAGTATTACTCACTTAAACAGTATTTGTCTTCCATGTTTGTATAAATTGAGAAGAAAGGACAGACACTAATTTAATTTAGCTAAATAAAACTTTAAAATAACCCTTTAATGCTTCTCGAAATCTTATTTTGTCTTTTGTTTGTCCTGTCTCAAAACTTAATAAATGTTCGACCAATTTAAGGAAGATTTATTATCAAGATGGCTTTGTGTTTCACTTGAGCAATTACTACTGGGCAGTCCTGTCTGTAATGGTTTTTTGCACTCTTTAGCAATGATTTTCATTTCAACAGGGTCACGGATACTGAAATTTTCATTATGGAAATTTAAGGTGGAATATTATTTTGGAATCCATTTGTTTGCTTTTAATCTAATCCTACAGCATATGTCAATTCCCCATTTTCACTTTAACAAAAACATAAGCAGATTGATTTTAAGGATATATCACATATTTTCAGAAAAAGTATGAAACTTACCTGTCAGTTATTATGAATGCCAAATGAGATTTACAGGATGTCCTTAGGGGACGCGCAGAATGGAAACATAATAGTTGTTTTTAGTCGTTTTATTGAGCAACTTGAAGAAGCCATGGTCTGCTTGAATAATGCATTCGACATATATATAGAAACCAGTGCTATGCTTATCCAGTTTAATCAAGAGCTGGATTTAAATTTCAGCACAGTGGTAGCGAAACCACGGATGGACAGATAAAACGCAGAAAAAAGCTGTGAACTTTATGCTATTATCAGCGATGTCTTTAAGAGGACTGTCCCATTCACAAGGAAAAGTCATGTATTCATATTAAATTTATTTAATTAACCTGATGAATATATCAATAAGCCCTGCGTATAATATTCTAAATAAGACAAACCCACAAATATACTGTAAAATAATTTGGCACTACGAGGTGAAATAGAAAACAAGTATCAAGGCTAATTTCGCCCACGAAATTAGAAGTTCATTGGAAACAGAAGAAAATGACTTTGAACTATTTTACTTAAGTGTTATGGGTAGAATCATGCCACTGCTTTATTGAAGTAATGTACCCGTGAGAAATGCTGAATAAGCTTAAACAATTATCGCATGTGATCTAAATATCATCCAAACCCTCAGAGAATTAGTGGAATTTTTTTTTTCTTTTTCATGTAATAATAATGTTGAGTTAGATGTGATTCCTGAACGTCATTATTGTTGCAAACAGTGGAGTGAATCTGTTTTACAGAGATAACATCACCACACCATGCATTTTCACGAGGTTCTTGGAGTTTTGGAACTAATTGACCTTGAACAATATTTCAAAAGCATTTAGGTTCATTGCTATTCATAACCGGTCTTTTAATTTAGTTTACGGGATAATGTGCGTATTATCCGCTTAGATGCAATGGCTCTATACAGTCTTATTTGCTAAATACGATACTTTAATCTAAGGCAGTGTCGCTACGTGCCTTATGATTTTACTTTTGAGCATTCTGGAACGTAGATGAAATGTATCAAAATCAAATCCATTCGATTCAGTCATTCAGTTCGATTGAATTCCATTCCATTTCATTCACGGCACATTTTATACAGACGCTGGACAGTACTATTAGCAATGGATGTTGGTCTTACTTGTATTAGCTTATTTTCTTCCAAATTTAATGCAGATATTATTCTGCAAATAACCATGAAGGTAAGTTGTACCTTAGATTCTGGTCGCTTGTAAACAGAATGTTTACAAGCATTTTAGTTCAAGGCCATTCGACATTACTTACATTGCTGGCTTCACTTTCTTTTTGTTACATATTTTTTAAGACCTAGAGTAGTAAAAGAAATTGGGGGCTCGTCTGGGATCTGAATTTGTTTAAAACATTTCAGAGATATTAAAAATAGCATTTAAAAATAAATTTATTTCGTTTTGGAATTTTCATTGTCCCTGAAAATATTTTTATTTCACACATTTGAGAAATCCTTAGTGAAACCAGCAAGCATTCACAATGTCATCTAATGTTGAGCATTTTGTTTCAAATCCTACCCACGTAGGGTTCGAGTCTATGAAAAAGGAATAGTTGTTCTAGCTTTCCAGACTTTATGATCTTTCTGAGGCGAAAGCGTCTTTAACAAAGCAAGAGATCAGGACTATTTTGATTCAGTATTTGGTGGGAAAGGAACTTTTGATATAAAATTAAGGGAATTACAGCTAAAAAAACAGATGATATTGGAATTAAGAAAGCTTCAGCTTCAGAGAGAAATGATGGAAATGCAAATTCAGAAAGAGATAGAAAATAGGAAAATGCAGAGAGAGAGAGAGAGAGAGAGATTAAGAGGAGAGAGAAATGAAGGAGAGGCAGATGCCGAGAGAGAGAGAGAGAGATTAAGAGGAGAGAGAAATGAAGGAGAGGCAGATGCCGAGAGAGAGAGAGAGAGAGAGAGAGAGAGAGAGAGAGAGAGAGAGAGAGAGAGAGAGAGAGAAGAGAATGCAGTATGGATTAAAGAATTATGACTGGCAAGCAGAGCACTCCCCCCCTCCATTTACACACAAGTTCAGGTTTTGATGTTAACAGATATATTATGTTACTACACCCTTTTCAGTAAAAAGAGGTAGATACATACTTTCTTCCCTTTGAGAAAATTGGTGAAAAGTTGAAATGACAAAGAGAGCATTGGACTATATTACTACAAAGTGTTTTTATTGGCAAAGTTCGTGGAGTCTACACTTCACTGTCTGTACAACAGAGTGATGATTATGATGTGGTTAAGAAATATATCTTGAACGGTTATGAGTTGGTACCAGAGGCATATCGACAGTGGTTTGAGAGTTGTACAAAAGAAATTGGAAAAAATCCATGTCGAATTTGCAAAGGAAAAAGAACAAGTATTTCATAAGTGGTGCTCAGCCAAGAAGGTTGATAGAGATTACCATAATCTCAGACAGCTCGTATTCATTGAAGAGTTCAAGAAGTGCATCGATAGTGATGTCAAGACCTATCTTGATGAGAAAAAACTGGACACTTTGGAAAATGCTGCTCGCATGGCTGGCGATGATTCCTTAACTGCCAAAATTTCATTTGTCAGTACGTCTTCCTCTCAGCAGGTTTTGGAGAAAAACCATCCCAGTCTCATGCAAGTACTTGCAAGTTTCAATCCGGTACAACTTTTAGAACTCAAACATCTGATAAGACTGATCAGAAATCCTTCTCTCGTCCTACGTGCACTCATTGTAAAAAGAAAGGGCACGTCATAGCATATTGCTACAGGTTGAAAAATAAGCAACAGAATAAAGACAGAACTATTCCAAATGCTCTTTTTTCGAAGAGGTCAGGGTCACGGTATTTTATTGAAAGCAATACATTTGTTAGGTCAAACGAATCCCAGTCTGATTCTATTTTGGAGACTTATGAACCATTCATGGCAGAAGGTTCTATATCGCTTATTGGTGATTCTGCCAAACATATCCCTATTAAAATATTAAGAAACACATGAGCTTCTCAGAGTCTTTTCTTATCAGGTACTATGCCTTTATTTGAGAAGTCTTCTTCTAGTGAAAGTGTTATAATTCAGGGTGTAGAGAGCGGCTTTGTTAATATTCCTCTCCACTGTGTCAATTTGGCATCATACTTAGTTTCTGTACCCGTGACTGTTGGAGCAGAGTCTTCTTTACGTAGAGAAGGTATCCATTTGTTACAAGGCAATGACCTATCTGGAGATAAGGTCGTGGTTAATCCACTTTTAACTGACAAGCCTTGTTTGAATCAAAACGTTGATCCTATTGAGATTGAAATCGCTGATTTTTTATCCTGCTTGTGCAGTTACCAGAGCTATGGCAAAAAAGCTCTTGAAAATGATGTTGATCAGGATATTATTCCTTTAGCTGACACGTGTATTGGTCAGTCATATCATGAGGCATCCTTTTCTCCTGGTATTGATCAATCCATAGGTATTGATCACAGTGATCCTCTTTTTACTACTCTCTCTGTTCTAATCAGGGTGACAAAAGCTAATCACTCGTTGTCGAACAGGAACAAGACCCTGAGATCTCATGTTTGTTTCAGAGGCTATTAGAGAAACGAAGCCACACAAGTCCCAGAGTGTTACTTTGTGAAAAGTTGGCTCCTTATGAAAAAATGGAGACCATCTGAGGTACCAGCTGGTGACGAGTGGTCAGTGAGCTGTCAAATTGTCGTTCTGATGTAATATCAAGAAGAAATTCTTAGTGTAGCCCATGAAACTCCCTTGGCTGGTCATTTAGGAGTCAGTAAGACTTATCAGAAGATCTTGAATCATTGTTATTGGCCGAAAGTTAAAAGTGATGTTTCTAAATACTGTAGATCTTGTCACACTTGTCAAATTGTAGGAAAACCTAATCAGAAGATACATAAGGCTCATCTGCAACCTATTCCTGCATTTAGTAGAATAATGGTAGACTGTGTCGGTTCCTTACCTAAGACCAAGTCAGGCAAACAATACTTGTTGACCATCATGTGTGCGTCGACAAGATTTCCAGAGGCAATTCATTTGAAAATATTAAATCTAAAACCACTGCAAAAGCTTTTTGTAAAGATTTGTTACACTTGTAAGAAAATACCTAAGGCTCATCTGCAACCTATTCCTGCATTTGGTGAACCATTTAGTAGAATAATGGTATACTGTTGGTCCCTTTCCTAAGGCCAAGTTTCCAGTCTGATCCAGGGTAAGATTTTATGTCTGGAATTTTCCAACAAGTTATGCATGAATGATGATTCCTACATTTTAAATCTTTTTCCATCACCCTGAGAGTCAAGGGGCTTTGGAAAAATTTGATCAAAATTTTAAGAAAATGATTCTGTCATATTAATTTGGTACAGGAAAGGATTGGGATGAGTGTGTTCATTTGCTGTTGTTTGCTGTTAGGGAATCAGTTCAATAATCACTGAGTGTTACTCCTTTTGAGCTGGTTTTTGGACATACTGTCCGTGGACCATTGAATTTATTGAGAGAGAAACTTCTTTCAAATGAAGATTCAAAGATTAATCTTCTTGACTATCTCTCTGATTTCAAATATAAGAACTAATCTTCACTCTACTCAGTCAAAAATGAAATTAAGGTATGTCAGAAAAACAAACTAAATGAGTTTTCAGCCTGGTCATAAATATCTGCTTCTTTTGCCCATACCTCAAAATCCTCTTTGGGCTAAATGTCATGGTCCTTAAACAGGTGAAACAAAAATGCCTTAAATGATATCATTAACACTCCTGAGAGCCGGAAACAGAAAGAAATTTGTAATATGAATATGTTAAAGGAGCATTTTGACAGCGATAGGTCAGTTAATTATTCAATTAATTTAGTTGTACCTGTCCCACACAAGCAGGATGTCAACGATGGAATGCAATTTGAATGTAGTGACTTTGGTTTAACGAAACTTCAGAATTCAGAAATACTAGACAATCTGGACCAGAAACGTTCACATCTACAACAGCAGGAAAGAAATGAACTAACACAGTTATTATATGAGTATGAACATTTGTTTCCTGATGTTCCTACGCGAACAAATAAAACGTTGATATTATAGATTCTACACCTGTGAAACAGCATGCTTATAGGATGAATGCTCTAAAGCAGGAATATTTGAAAAAAGAAATTAAATATTTACAGGAGAATGATTTTAAAGAACTAAGTAAAAGTAACTGGTGTTCAACTTGTATTATGTGCCTAAACCAGATAATACATTCTCATGTGTACTGTCTATAGAAAAGTCAACAGTGACACTAAAACGGATTAATTTCCAATGCTAAGAACAGATGATTGCATCGACAAAATTGGAAATGCGAAATATGTCACAAAGTTAGATCTTTTAAAAGGATTCTGGCAAATTCCTCTCGCGGAAAGGGCAAACGAAATTTCGGCATTTGCAACTACAGATGGACTTTATCAGTGTAAAAAAAATGCCTTTTGGAATGAAAAGTTCTCGGGCAACATTCCAGCGTCTTATGAACATGTTAACATCGGGGCTAGATAATTGTGACGCCTACATCGATGACGTCATAATCTACAACGACATCTGGGAAGATCACTCGGAAACCGTTCGGAAATTTGTCGATCGACTCAGTGATTGCAGATGCATTCTTACCTGTATAGAAGTACTATATTGCTTTATTTTGTGTATATTTGTGTAATTAAGCTGAGTGTCATTCATAAGACATCTTCGCATGTAATTTTGATTATTATAATATCATATGCATATTTGACAAATATGTAAAAAAAAGCTTTATTGCATAAATCTTTCTTTTTCTTTACGAGGGGAGGTATTATGTTAATCTATGATGTGTGTTTAAATCTTGTCGATGAAGGTAAGTCGTAATTTATATTCTGGTCGCTTGTAAACAGAATGTTTACAAACATTTGAGTTCAAGGCCATTCTTATTTACAGTTAGACTGGGTTTTTTTTTCATTGGATTGCTTAACATCCTTTTAGGATATAGGTCAAGTGAAAATGTGTATAAATAAAGATTTGATTCACAAATAATTAATTCCTATTTTAGATCAGTCTGTGGGAATCCATTAGAGATCAGATTTTAAAGTTTTGTGCCGTTGAAATTAGATATAATTTGAGCGGAATTATTTATTCAATACATTCATTGGAATTACTAAAGTGCTCATTGACTTTTGAACTAATACCTTGCTTTGGATATTTGTGAACTCATTCAAAGACATTCTGGATTGTATCATTGTTTTATATCAGGACATTCAAGACTATTGGAAACCATTCGGTACATTCTATATTTTAGGACTTGTGATTAGGACTTTTTAGGATTATTTGAGATTTTATTCACAATATTGTAAATATCTCTTGAAAGTCACTTTGTATTGTATGGAAATAAATTGCTTTTAGATATTACTTACATTGTTGGTTTCACGTTCTTTCTGTTACATATTTTTTAAGACCTAGAGTCGTAACACTACTTTACTGCTATACAAGTACTCAGTATTCAGCTCTCTGTGTGAAGCAACATCACCGACATAAATGTTAAATATATTTAAATAATTTTCCAACAGAAGGTTATTCTAAATCGAAGTTTTGAAATATTATATTATTACTTGTAAACTGCCCGTGCAAACATTTAGTGATTTTGAATTAAACAGTATACATTTAGCTACTTAGAGATAACGTGAAGACTGAAAGAAAGAAAACAATTGAAATAAAGCTTAAATGAGATATTCAAAGAACAAAAAACAGAATCAGGCAAGATCGCTTTCCGACTTACCAAAGACATGCAAATAACCAGATACAAGCTGACTAATGCAAGATCGTAATCCAACCTAATATAGCATGATATGAACCAGATACAAGCTGACTAAGTCAAGGTCGTAATCAGACCTAAGAAAGCATGATTAGAACCAGATGAAAACTGGCTAAAGCAATATTGTAATCAGACCTAATAAGACATGCTAAAAATCAGATGGGACCTGACTAAGGCAATATCAAAATCAGACCTAATATATTAGACATGCAAATAACCAGATGCATGATGACTAAGTCAAGATTGTAATGAGACCTAATAAAGCATGATAAGAACGAGATATAGGCTGACTAAGGCAAGATGGCAATAATATCTAATAAGATATGTCAATAACCAGATACAAGCAGAATACGGCAAGACCGTAATCAGACCTAATAAGACATGCAAGGAACCAGATGCAAGCGGACTAAGGCAAGATTTAAATCAGACCTAATAAGACATGCAAAAAACCGGATGCCAGACGACTAAGGCAAGATGGTAATTAGACCTAACTTGAGATGCCAATAACCAGATACAAGAAGAATACGGCAAGACCGTAATCAGGCCTAATAAGACATGCAAATAACCAGATACAAGCGGACTAAGCCAACATCGTAATCAAACCTAACAATAGATGCCAATAACCAGTCACAAGTTGTCTTAGGCAAGATGGTAATCAGACCTAATAAGACATGTCAATAACGAGATACAAGATGATTAAGTCAAGATCGTAATCAGACCTAATAAAACATTAACAGAACCATATAAAAGCTGACTAAGCCAAAATAGTAATCAGAACAATAAGAGATGCCAGCAATCAGATACAATCTGAATAAAGCAAGGGCGCAATCAGACCTAATAAGACATGATAAGAACCTGTTCTACGCATCATGAGGATGATTCTCTGAAGGCAAAAAGATCAATGATGTTCATGATGTTTCGAATGAAGTGATAATAAATGAAGTGATAATATGTTTGGAGCCTGTGTCACGGTCTCTGTGTCGATGATGCGCTACGATGCGGATTAGTGTATGGTGATATTATAAAATAATATTCAAAACTTGATCAATATCCTCCTCAATCTCTATCGCAATAAAACTGTCAATAATCGATAGGGATAGTTATGTAAAGGTCAATAATCGATGGGGATAGTTATGTAAAGGTCAATAATCGATGGGGATAGTTATGTAAAGGTCAATAATCAATGGGGATAGTTATGTAAAGGTCAATAATTGATGGGGATAGTTATGTAAAGGTGACTAATCGATGGGGATAGTTATGTAAAGGTGACTAATCGATGGGGATAGTTATGTAAAGGTGACTAATCGATGGGGATAGTTATGTAAAGGTGACTAATCGATGGGGATAGTTATGTAAAGGTGACTAATCGATGGGGATAGTTATGTAAAGGTGACTAATCGATGGGAATAGTTATGTAAAGGTCAATAATCGATGGGGATAGTTATGTAAAGGTGACTAATCGATGGTGATAGTTATGTAAAGGTGACTAATCGATGGGGATAGTTATGTAAAGGTGATTAATCGATGGGGATAGTTATGCAAAGGTCAATAATCGATGGGGATAGTTATGTAAAGGTCAATAATCGATGGGGATAGTTATGTAAAGGTCAATAATCGATGGGGATAGTTATGTAAAGGTCAATAATCGATGGGGATAGTTATGTAAAGGTCAATAATAGATGGGATAGTTATGTAAAGGTCAACTTTTTGACTTGATATAGAACTTATAATTACACATTACTATAATCAAAATGATATAAAACCTCACAATAACCCTCCTCCTAAAAAGTTCTTTGATTGCCAAATAATTACTTTGTTGATACCATGACGCAAATTCTTATTTTCTATAATCCGATAATTTATTCAGAATAAGGGATGAGAATACTTCTCAATTTTGGAAATAATACGGATACAAGGGAGTCGTAATTTCTGCGTTACTTCGCCAATGACATATAAGGACAACACTAGAGGTTTCTATTTACACTTATTTCTTAATCCATTATACCCGAAAACCCCACTGCCGTTGTTCTTATAAACTCATATAGTTTACAAACAAATGCATTTAAAATTGTTGCATTCACTAAGTAGGAGAGGGCAGTACAACCCCTGATGCATGTATCAGGGGCACATACACTTGTTTTAGTGGAGATTATGGTGTAAGTGATTCATGACAGTTCTCCTGTGGAAACGTATAATACTAATATATTTTCTAACCTTTATATCATGTAAGTAACAAAGTGAAAACTTACACCAAATACCTATCGTTGGTGAAAATTATTTCCAATAACTCTTCGAGAATACACTGTACTTAAATGAGATGGTAAATTATGGAACCCCCTCTTTAAATGTTACCTCATATCTCCTAACATAATCTTTCCCCATTCACTTTATATCTGCTCTATTTATTTCTTGTTAGGGAATCAGGAAAGCAAACGACAGAAAAAAGAAAGTGCTTTATAGTTCAATTCCAGTATCATATAAAATATTCCGTCACCCTCTCTCTCTCCAGTTTCCCTTATATATATATATATATATATATATATATATATATATATATATATATATATATATATATATATATATATATATATAATCGCATAGTAAAGGTGACAACGAAGTTGTTCCCGAAATCTCTCTAAATCATTCCTCAAAATTTAGAGATGAACTGATCACTTTATTTAAACTGGAATTAAATTTAGAAATAGTACTCACAATACACAGTTGTTAAATCGCTCTATGAATATTGTGTGCACCGTTATTCCTCAAGAAATGTTATAATTGGAAAACAAATACCCCTTTTCTATTTGTTTATCTCAAATCGTCGAATAAAGTGTATAACTGCATTTTTTTGTATGGTCTATCCATACTTGATTGATTCTTCCCAAATAATAATTTATTTTGCCCCATCTGTAAAAATTTCTTTACATTAAACAAATCGCGGTTTTTTATAGCATACTATCTTGCGGCCAATAAAACTCCACAGAAAACGACTAATGTTGGCTATAGATTGAGTGATGACTCCAACATGAAAGTCACGCTCGTGACAGGTCCTTTGTTTAATTGTTCCTGGCAGGCATACGTTGATCCTTCGTAACCTTAATAGAAATAAAATATATTAATAGACAACTGATCAGCTCTGAAGTCGATATTTTTTATAATAATTGATCGTGTGTTGCGAAAGAAATGTACGTTATAACGTTGCAATCCATGTACGGTTTACACTCTTTACATATTCACAGATGACCTCATGATGTTATTATTGACATTATTCATGTTATGAATTACTGAGAAATCGTCGTTCATCATAAGAGTTGGTTTGCTCATAATTTAGTGATACATTCAAAGTTAGTGATATTACTAAACTCATACAAAAGTGCTTTATATTTGGAGAAATTAGTTAAATATACAACATGAAAACATTTATTAGATATTTCTCTAAGCTTAATTTTAAATAAAGTCGTAGTAAACCAACTGTTGTCAACGACCAGGATCGAGGCACTAGCCCGTATGTTAAAGTTACGCATGACAGGAAGCAATTTACGTTCTTAACTTCCAATATTGACCAATGGAGCTGTGCATTTATGCTATAAACAAGCTTTACAACTTGTAGTAACGGAGTGTTACATTTAGAAACTTCAATAAGCGATTGTATCGTAGGCAGTGTGTATTACTATGGTCGAAAGAGGCCTGACAAGCATTCTTAGGACTAACAAGAATACTGTACAGAATGATGTACAATCCTTGCGTACAAATTTTGTTTAGTTGCCCTCTTTTTATGCATTTAATTTAAATGTACAAAATATAATCTAACTAGACAGTTTTTATACAAATAAAAAATGTACATTTATTATGTACACATTATAGCTTGACGAAACAATGTTTTGGTATACTTTTTATTTCTTTCCTTACATTACGTGATAGTTGATATTACACTACGTGATAGTTAATATTACATTATGTAATAGCTGATATTACATTACGTGATAGCTGATATTACATTACGTGATAGCTGATATTACATTATGTAATAGCTGATATTACATTACGTGATAGCTGATATTACATTACGTGATAGCTGATATTACATTATGTAATAGCTGATATTACATTACGTGATAGCTGATATTACATTACGTGATAGCTGATATTACATTACGTGATAGATGATATTACATTACGTGATAGCTGATATTATTTTATGCGTACATCGATGCTTATTACTCACAAATATCATATTTGTTGCACAACATGTAATTAGAAACATAAATAGTCAAACTTCCTCACAAAACGCCCACGGTTAAAATTTTGGCACGTTGAGTTTCCGTTGTGAAAAGAGATTGACAACTTGAAAATTTCAAAAGATTAAACAAATTCTTAAGGCTTCGTTGAAATTTCCAGTTTGGCGTACATGCTGTTTTACGACTGTCAAAACGAGATATTTACTTTTACAATGTTTAAGGAATAACGAATGAGTCTAAAGATAGTGGGCTTTTTGCCAGAGGTAATGATTGCTCTAAGATGGCCAACGCTAATTTTATTAATAATTAATTTATTAATTTATTAATTTATTTTATTAATAGGATATAATCAAAACATACACAAGTAATACTTTATTTTGTCATATAAGATATCATACAATTCCTATACAAGTTGCTATATTGATGGCATCGAAAACATTGTCGTGAGCACATGATGATGTGGGTGGGTTGGGTGCATACTACACTAGCAGACGTTCGCAATACAAACCAAATTCTAATCCTTTCGCAAGTTTCTTATCAGAGGTGGCTGTATAAAGGCTGAAACAAATTTGATCAATCAACTTCACCGCTCCTGACTTAGGCAAGAGAAATAAATTCATGCTCTAGCTGTCAAGAAATGTTTTCAAATCGACAAGACAGGCAAACTTATATCGTGTAAATAATAGAGAGCATAGACACGACAGGCTGCAATAAACAAACAGATTAGCATAAATATTACCCCCACAAATGTCAGAATAAGAGGAAAAATATTAAACAATATATAATACCAATACGTTATGCGATACTATGCGACATGCGATACTTCTATACTTTATGCGATACTATGCGATATGCGATACTATGTGATATGCGAAACTTTTATACTTTATGAGATACTATGCGATATGCGGTACTTTTATACTTTATGTGATACTATGCAATATGCAATACTATGCGATACTTTTATACTGTATGCGATACTTTGCGCTGATGCTAAACTTTGTGGCAGATAAAATGCTGCAGATATTATGAACAGTTTAATTTACAAGGCATACAAAAATAAACAACTAACGTCTTACTTTGTTCTCCACTTGCTTGGAAAGGATCTTAATTTATTTTCATTAGAATGGAGAAAATACATTTTGAACCTTAGACCTGATTCTTCCAATTATAAGCAAACAATGTTGCTCTGGTAGATATAAATTCCTCAGGGTGAATCCATGTTCTATATAATTTTTGTCTGGGGAGTAATTGTAGTTTCTAAAATAAAGTAAAATATAACATTTTGTATCATTGCAAAATTGAAACGATAAAAGGACAAACTTCCAGTAACTTGCATACAACGAAGATGCGTCTCTTCTAAATACATTCACTATAGATACATAACTGAATCTAAATATTACACCTTTTCATTTGATATGGACAGTGTCTGTATGGCATGGAAAAAAGGGCTAGACAAATAAGTAGCCTGAGATTGGAAGATATTACAGAGAGAGGTTAGTTAACATTAAACGATTAAACGCACTCTCCATTGCACCTCCGAGATTGCCAGTTTGATCAGGAGTGCCGTCTGTGCTTGCCCATCCATAATTGATTGTTTATGAAAACCTGCAGTTTTTAGTTCATCTGCCCGAAGGCCATTTGCGCTTGTGGCATGACCCTGTGCCTGTCGTGCGTCCGTCCGTCGGTCAGTCCACATTTTCTATATTTGACATCTTCTCAAAACCCGCAGATCGAATTTAGATCGAACGTAGTAAAAGGCGACTAATGGAAGCGATAGTTTTGCTCTGGGATGCATCCGTGATCATATTTCAGGTGACTAATGGAAACAATAGCTTTGCCCTGGGATGAGTCCGTGATGATATTCCAGGTGTGAAGGTCTTAGACTTTATTTTAAAAAAGTGAACAGTTTATATAAAAAAGTTGACTATGTATATTATGGATTTTACCATATTTTGCCTTAATGTTTGTTTTTGTATGTCTATTTGGGAATACCTAAAATGACTCGAAAGTATATAGCCAGGATTTTGCTGAAGTGATGTTAAACCCAATACATACATACATACATACATACATACATACATACATACATACATACATACATACATACATACGTACGTACATACATACCCAATACATATATACATACATACATACATACATACATACATACATACATACATACATACATACATACATACATACATACATACATACATACATACATACATACATACGTACGTACATACATACATGCATACGTACATATCTCTCGCATTTCACATATACCTCATGATGGAGACGAGTCTAAACCAAAACAAGTGCATAACTATTCTGAAAATAGCGTGAGCTTTTCTGACTTGTGGAGATGGTGTAATAAAAGCAAGCTGTTGTTACTAAAGAACTTTGCGAAGGATTCTGCAGATAACAAGGAAGAGAAAATCCAAGATAATTGTTATGTATTGTTTTGTGTACCAACGGGAAAATCTGCTTACAAAATTAATGGAATAAACCACTCATTCAGCATTTAAGATTGCAGCGAGCCAAGGCTTTCATGACCAATATCTTGACAGTGATTCGCTTATTACACTCAGAAAGTATTTTCAGCTTTTAGTGTCCTTAATTGATGAGGAGATTTCTATCAGTTGAAACTAGTTATTGATAGCTGGATTTCTGAGAATTAGCAATTCGTAATGGGTCCATGTGCTACAAATCTATGACAAGAATTAGTCATCATGCATGAACTTACATAAGTCATTCGTAAGAGAATGGTAAACACCTTTCCGAATGTTTCAATCGTTTTAGAGAAGAAAATCAGACAGTAGAATATATTGTCGTACTGAAAACCAGAGAAGTAAGCAGCACTAACAGGGGTTATGAAAAGATTGCAGTACAACTATTCAACATAAATGAAGGTTTTGAGAATTTCAATTAGAACATTTTCTTCAATAATACAATTAATTAGAAAGTAAGTATTCATTGTCTGTTCTGTGTAGTTGGAAACTTATTACAAGTGACTAAATACTACATGAAAAGATTCATTTCCAAAGATCCTTCCAAAACTGTTTGCTTGCTGAGCAATTTACCCGAGGCCGTGGGAATGAAGTAACACCGCATGTAAATGATGATGT
This sequence comes from Margaritifera margaritifera, assembly GCA_029931535.1. Lineage (NCBI taxonomy): Eukaryota > Metazoa > Mollusca > Bivalvia > Unionida > Margaritiferidae > Margaritifera > Margaritifera margaritifera. Next base: position 396,617 of record JAQPZY010001015.1, on the reverse strand, counting down.
TATTAATGGTTTTATAAATAGTACCAGTTGTAAAGCAATATGCATATACCATAGGCAAGATAATACTATGATTTGGGTCTTATTTCATGACACAAACTGCGGATTTGAAAGAAACTTACGATGTCAAAACTTCTAGAGATCTAACGTGTATATTAAACAGTACCCCACTTTCTGGCATCCAAAGAACATTCACTTACCACAGAAAACTGTCAGAATTCAATTTGCAAGACCAGCAGCTAAAACGACAGGCCACATATCTCAGGGAGATATACTGAATAAAGTAGTTGTCGTCATGTTATCAAGAAGAATAGTAGCACATATTCACTCTGTTGCCTTAATCAGAGATTTCTCAGATTTTAATGTCCTACACCTCAGTGGGAACAAAATCTCAGTGTCCTCTGTTTTGAAGGATGAAATGAAATGACCCAGAGAGGCACTTTGCATCGCACCAACATAGAGTATCAACCACGAAAGATTTAAAGTTCCATTTTTTAACACAATGCCATTACACAGTCACATCAAAGAAATTAAAGGAAATAGTTCCATAAGTGTTGATGACATTTTACAATAGGGATGAGTTTAGTTTATTGCAATATTATGTACATGTAGGGTTTGATCTTCCAATGTTTCAGATCTTTCTTAATGATCAAATGAAAATGCTTCCTCAAACTTGCCCACCTCGTGGTCTTGGTTACATTCACAAACGTATTGAAGTAGCAAATACTTGCAAATAAGTTGTCCAACCTTGAATGGATATATTTGCATCTGAATGTAGGTCAACATATCCTGAATGTTCTTATAGTGTACAAATCTCCTTCATTTAGTCCAGCGAAATTTCAAAGGTTATTTCTACCAGATACCAGAAATCTTGATTAAAGGGTGATTTCGATTCTGATTTGACCAAAACTAGTAGCAGTTTCCTCACATTCATGGAGACTTTATTAAAAGCAAATCATAAGTCAAATAAGAACAGGCCATGGCTCCATATTCGATCAGATATTGACAAACATGACTGACTTCACTACACATGTCATTGAGTGCTACTGGTCAGGCCACACAATGGATTGTGAATCTCTCAGCTTTCATTTTTACGGTCACATACATTTTTATTCAAAACACCATTATACAGTCAATCTTATTTAATATGATCGCGGAAGCAACAACTTAATGCCTATTATGAAGTGCGTTTCCATCCCAGTGCAGCAGAATATATACATTCGTAACACGGATATCCCAAATTAACAAATCAAACGAAGAGCTTTTGCAGGCCTCGAGAGGTTTGCTAAAAGCGAGGTTGAGTGAATCGATTCTTCAGTACCTAAAGGACTGAACTAGAGACGTCTATTGAAATCATTGGTTAGCGCATAGCAATCTAAAAGCAATCCACCGAATTCCACATGTCGTACATGAACTGAGCACCATTTCTAAACCTATTCTCGACAGATGAAAACAAACACACAACTAACGCGCACACTTGCAATACAAAATTACACAGACAATTGCACTCCTCGGACTTAAGCGATAATATGACCACGTCTTTCTGTGCGTTTTAAAACAGCATTATATCGCCAAATTCTAATTTGCCCTAGGTGAGCATTACAGTCCCACTTGGGTCTTATGATTTTCTAAAGACTCATCCAGTCGTTGGAAGTACCTACTTTTAGTTGTTTGATATGCAATGGACAAGTTCAAAATCAGAATGATTTTAATGCGTCCAAGTGTACGTAGCCTTACACTAATATAAAGAAAAGCTTTGGACCGTATTTATATCTTTGTTGCAGATAAATACGTTTGCTGATAAGTCAAACTCATTTGATTTCAAACGTGTATTTTCTTTGCATAAAGGGGCCCCGGGTGGCAGAGTGGTCTAGGACGCTTGCCTTGACAGATCACTGACATCTCACCTCTGTCCACGTGGGTTCGAGTCTCGGGCTTGGCCAACGTGGGTATGTGAGAAAGCTTGCCAGTAGCTTCCCGTGGGTCGGTGGTTCTTCCCGGGGTTTTCTCGGGTTCTTCCTCCACCACATATACTGGCCGCCATGTATAGCCAATCATGTGCTGAAAAATGGCGTTAAACCCATAACAACCAACCAACCAACCAACCTTTGCATAAACACGTTGATTAAATGACGCAGGCAAACAACAGGTTTTGTTTGGTAATTTGATGCCGGGTAATTGGGTGGTATAATTTCAGTGTAACTTTCATGTCCAAATAATGTCATTTAAAAAATAATAGTAATAAAAAAGAAATAAGAAAGTTGTATTTTATCATAATTGTGTATTTCGTGCCATAATGTTTTAAAATCGATACGGGAACGACCATTTCAGCATTCTGCTATTTTGGCCTACATTTAGCTAATGTCTCTGTATTTGTGTTATCTGCAATATGTATGTGTCAGAGAAGAGTGATCACATCATGCGTTTCGTATATATAGAACAGTAGCACATCGTCTACAAAAATAGTCTACATATCGGGCAACCACTCTACGGTTGCAGTAATAATCTCTTTCATTTTACGGTCATATAAATAGCTGAGCCCCAGCTAACAGCTCCCAATTGATTACTTTGCACATAATCAAAATACAACTGTGCTAAACACACACGTGCAGGTGTAGAGGGTACTCGACCCGAGCACATATTGAGATTTTCAGTGACAGAAGGGACCTTGTTGGATATTCTGGGTAGGTTGATTTATTGCTTACGGGTGGGGTAGACCAACGGGTAATGCAGAGCTCTTTGTACTAGAGGAGTCCAAATGGATATCAAAGTAGCAGCTGACATTTTGGTATGAATTTGTACCTAATAATGATACATTGTTTTTATATTTTTGTTGGCTTGCCAGCGAGCCGTCAAAACAGTAATGGTCTATTGGGTAAGAACATTAATTTGCCGTGCGTGGTGGTGACGAATACCACATTTACTAATGTTACTAAATATTTATAGCATTTAGGAAGAATTTTGATGTACAAATGTTCTATCTTTCGATAGAAGGTTAACACAGTTTACGTACTTAATAAATGGGAGAAAGTTAATAGCAATCTAACCCATCTCTGTTATCTATGGAGGACAAACAATTGTTTGGTGATGTGATTTGTGAAGCGCCATCATTTTAAGAGAAATCAAATTAGGCTGTCCTATGTTCTTTGCTTTATCACTTGGCTTCATAAACCCATCAAGAGGACACCTGTCAGCTTTCCAATCACATTTCCAGATTGGTCTTTATTTTCCCATTATAGTCATACTATCTGAAATAATTAAGCAGATGAGATGCTTGATTTCGTAGGGACAGATATATTGCTTTTATAATTTTTAGCTGTTTCCGATTGTTTAGTGGATAGCGAATACGATTTTTTGCAATTTCCATGCTTCAAAAATATTTTTTCTGTCTTTCTATCTTCTTTCAATCTGTATGTATGGGGAGATACGGTTTCATTTGCACACCATTATCCTGCCGCCATAAAAAACAGTTTAAATTTACTAAATACTGTTCGTCTTATCCACTAAAGCCAACTGAATACCTGCTGTTTTATTCAGCAAAATTGTGCATCAGTTTATAAACAAAAAGATCTAAAAACATACGTTACCCTTGTTTTTTTTCTTCTCCATATAGACATTTTCCTGTACAAACAGAACCACCCCACTAACACAAATGACGTAATTCATGTAGACATAATTAATCTAGACAAACTGTTGATCAACTGGGATCGCTATGTCAACTCACCCGCTTAGTACATCGATAAAATATTAAAAGGTAAAGATTTCAAATCCGTGTGTGTGTGTGTGTGTGTGTGTGTGTGTTCATGTCAGTATAAAACAGATTTTATTCTGTACCGAGTACATAAATCTATCATATTTTCCAAAGGAAATACATTCTCTCTTAAAATATAGCTATATAACAGCAATGTCCATGCTATATTATCTTGGATATTCTCCAGTAGTGCTGTCGAGCATTCTTGTATTGAATTGAGGTCGATATGAGGGCGTTATCTGATGTGTAAAGAATGATATCACTCTTTAAAGATGTCAATCAGAGAAGAAATGAAACTAGAGTAAATGTGACAGTAGATTATTCCGTCTAGACGGTCTACAGGTAAAAGCACGCACTCTTACCAGGTGCACAAAACACTTAGGCAGTATAACAGTAGAGAGATTGTTAAAAAAATTACGACACTCTACAATACCAGCATCATTAGTCCCCATCTTCTTCTAATTATCATCATTATTTAGAGTTTTTACAGGACTAAGATTCATGTTATTGGCTGTCTTATGAGCCCCTTCAGATTGGCCCCTTCCATGTATCTCAAACTTAGTATTCTGGCTGCCACAAGGATTGCTACTGCAAGAGTTTTGAAGGCTTCCTCAATCACTGCACTATCATTGTTTCTATTCCCCAGACTCTCAAGAGAGCCGTTGTTGAGTCAATGCATTTAATCACCTACTGCTCTTCCTCACGATCAAAACAATGCCCCCTGTCAATGATTTGTGTATACTATAATACAGATTACTTTCCATGTCTCCCAATATATTTTCTTGTGACATGTGTTCATTTCTAGAAATAGGTCGAAAGTTATCTTTGCTGTGCGGATTTCCAATAGAGACTCTGTCTTGCGCTTATAACAAACTGGTGTTATAAGTCAACTCGTAGTTTTAAGACAAATGCCTAGATAATCGCTAGAGCTAATGCTCATAACTATTAGAAATAAATAAATATTCAACAGTTAATACAATTGTGGGTTGTTTTCATCTTTGCTCCAGCTCAATTGACAAACATTTATTATTTATATACCTCCTAAATTAATTAAGTATACTGTTACTCAGTCAGAGTTATTTCTACGTGAACGCATGGGCCTCCTGTTGTGTCTTTTATACGAGCTGTTCATGCATGGCCTTCTCTGCTGTACATATCTTCTTTACATTTTTATTGTCCGAAATCCTTTCTTCCCTCACTCTCCATTAGGATGTCCTTTTTCCTACCCAGAGGAAAAAAAAAATCACTTTATCTGGGCATTACTACAACTACTGTTTTCTCTTCCGCAGCTTTGTTATAGTATTGTGGCTGGTTTGCTGTTAACTGGAATCGGGAAACTTTCTTTGTTCTTTGATCTCAAGGACATTACTATTATTATTAGTACTATTATAATAAAAATAATAATAATTATTGTTGAGTTGTTGTCGCTATTGTCCTTGTTATACCAGAGACATATCATCACCATGTTGAAAACAGCCGAAATCTAGCGCATTGATATGATACAATTGTATATTTTTGGGGTCTCCTTCTTTATCGTAACAGACTTCCATGGACCTAGTTGGTCAATTAAATACACGTATATGTTATGAGAGTTGAGAGAATTGTATAATGCATAGGGAATCAACAAATACCGTAGCATTGACAGCAAGGAACGCATAGAGTCTTCCGAATTTTATGACATCAGAAGAACAATTAACATAAGGAATCTGTCAGGTGCTTACAATGGTCTTCAATTAAGCAGAAAGTTTCTTTACATGCTCCTCACAGGTCGTCAACAACGCATTCAGAAAATTATACGAATTTAACTTACACCAAGATGAACTGAAAAGGAGATCATCGCCGTAGGTCAAGGTGTTTTGAACGCATGCTAGTTAAATCGAAAATGACAGATCTTGGCCAATAGTTTTGGCCTTCGATTATCCTGGAAAGTAGTTATTAACCTAAACTTGATCCAAAGATTATATTCGCACAGTCTTGTCATACATAGTGATTTATGTGATTCTTTTCGAATGAATAATATTTGGATATACATAGGTGGCATAAAGAATTAAAGTAATTATTTTGCACATTTTTGTCGCATTACAACCATTGATGATACAGTTGTGGAACATTGTGTGATAAATTTTGTAAGATTTAATCGTTTTGACCTATCACAGAAATGCAAAGGAACAAATGCAGTCTTGGATATGTATGTATGTATTTATGTATGTATGTATGTATGTATGTATGTATGTATGTATGTATGTATGTATGTATGTATGTATGTATGTATGTATGTATGTATGTATGTATGTATGTATGTATGTATGTATGTATTTGTCTTATCATACAGACTTTCCGAATGGGGAGTTCTAAATGCTCTCTGACACGATCTACCTTCTCTGATTCTGTATTGGATCAAGCATCTGGAGGTAGGATTTGCGAGCTGATCCTTACACAATCGAGCCATAGTGAAGTTTAGATCTTACCAAAGTCCTGTATAACAGGAGTAAGACCTTCCTGTCATCTCCCCAATCTTTGCTTGCCACGACCCGTATTAAATCCAGTGTTGTGTACATATGTCTTTGAGGCATGTAACACGTGAAAGAAAACTTAGTTTACGGTTAACAATAAGTTCAATATATGCATTCTCTTGGATCTATAGCAGATCATAAAGTCATCGACGTATAATGAGCAGTCAGTTCCTGGATTAGGGCGTTTCGCTATTATGTTATTTTTAATGCTGAAGCCGGTAAGTGACAATTTGTTGCTCTGAGTTACACCCTAATTGTTAGGATATTTTTCAAAAATAGTGGCACTTACAATCAACAAATTGGATATAAAGATAGGTATACTGCCCCTCAAACCCAGGTTGATTAGGTTATTCATTATGCGGTACTTCAGGACTGTGTCATAAATTTCCCCAAGTCAAACAATTATAGTTACTAATTTTTTTTTCTTAATGAAGGGTTAACTATCAAATGTTTCCAGTTTGACTAGATGGTCAATTGTGCTTCTCTTGCGTCGGAATCCACATTAAAAGTCTGACAGTAGTTTATTAGGTTCAAGGTACTGGAGGAACCTGTCATGTATCGCTCGTTCCATGGTTTTGTAAACACAGCTTGTTAGTGATATGGGACGATGGATGGATGGGTCGGTATGGTCCTTTCCAGGCTTGGGTACTAGTATCACTGTTGCTTCCAGCCATGATGGCGGCAAGTCGCCAGTTTCCCAGATTTTATTGAAATTGTTTTGTAGTGTATTGAGATCTGAATCAGGTTTATATTTACATGAACTCTATCATTTTCTCTTACAAAGGGCTTTATAAGTCAGATAGCTAATGGGTCAGTTAGTTAAGCTGAAGGCTTAGTTCATCAATATTTCCCTTTAAACATCGGCAATTCCATTGTGCCATCGTGTCAGACATATTTAGAGAAGTGGTATAAGTAAGGCACTCCCGGAGGTTTCACTGGTTCTCCAGTTTCCATACTTTCTAGGCGTGCACACGTATTGAAAATCTTTATAGCATCATCAGAGCCTTTCAGACGCGGAGTAGATTGTTTAATTCGCTCTTTGGTCGGTTTTCAGTATGCATTACCACTGAGGTCAACAGTTTGCTGCTGTTTTTTTGTGTGCCGGATTTTCGCTAGTAATGTTGGGTTTCTTATTTTCACAGTTACATTGACCACTGGGGTCAGAGGTTTGCCGCTCCAGTTTCTCGCTAGTAGTGTTGGGTTTTTTAATTTTCATACTATTACATAGATTACTGGCGCTTTCTGCTTTTCTCTCGGTTTAGATGTTTGCTCGCACGGGTTTTGGAGGAGTTAATACTGTAGACATGGTTTCGTCCTGTGGGAAGGTAAATGTCTCTCTGGGTATAGACACTGCTAAGTGGAGTGACAGCTTCCATAATTCTTTCTATTCTCGGGTAAGCCTTTCTCGGTTGTACCCGTTGTGTTTTATTCTCGTGCTTTCACTTTGGGCAGTCTCTGGAGTAAGAGAAGTGGTCGCCCTGGCATGTTACGCATGGCATGGCAATCAGTTGTGGCCCTCCTGTCCACATCTGGAACAGACTGATTTCCTCTGGCAGCCATCTTTGCAGTTACCATATTTCTGGCAATTTAAGCAATGCAAGAGATTGTGGATGAAAGGTTCTAATAGAATGTTTAAGAACCCGGCTTTGATCGATGCAGGAAAAGTGGTACAGTCGTACATCATCAGTATGTAAGTGTTAGTGGGAAACAACCTGTTCCCCCGGCGAATGCTGATTCGTTTCACTTGGGGGACATTCTGAGATTTTCTAATATCTCAGTTTCACTGCAGCCATCTGTGCCCCTTGATCACAAAACAGCTCTACAGGAGCCAAGTGATGTGTGGAGACACGAAGTGATGTGTGGAGACACGAAGATGTGTATTTACACAAAACGATTGAGCGAAGCAGATTATGAGGAAGAACTTTGCTGCTGTATTCGACAAGTACTTAATCAGAGCTATGTTTGCTTTTTTTACACGTTTTACACGTGTTGACTCTCCAGCCAGGCCTAGAATTGCATTTGCTGTCGCAAAAGTCAATACATCTGTCAGTTTCTGAGTCCCATCAGTTTCCTGAACGATGAGAATCAAGGCCAATTTTCTTCACTCGAAACAGTTTGAATTATTCCCGATTATTTTGAGACCAATTCTCCCACAATTGCTTGTTATTCTGTTGTTTTCGCATAAAAGGACATACTTACCTCGTCACCCGTACTCCCACTTGACTCAGAGTCCAACAAGGGAATCGAGATTTATGCAGACTTATTGAGATTTCATGTTGGTGCTACCGAAGTTTGAAAATTGTGTGTTGAGTCTAAGAGTAAATAGTCAAATGCCGTCATAGATCTATACAATATGAAAAGTATATACTTATAGAATAGTCTGCTGTAGTTTCAAGTATGTAAACATGTTTCCTTGTCACATTTTCACCATTATTTTTAACAATTGTGGAAATACATCAGATAGAGCAGAGTATGTTTTAAAAATCTGAAAATAAGCCGATGATCTTTCGTAAAAGGAAAATGTGCTTTTTTATAATGTAAATTCTTCTTCTGCGCTATCTAGTCTGATTTTTTTGCATGCACAAAATCTTAAAGAGTTCCCGTATATGTTATGTTATATGGGTTCAGTTAGAAGAAATAATGATTGTAATTTCATTCAGTTTAAAGTTTCCAAATCTGAAAGGGTTTGCTTCTAAGACATTTTATTATATAGTTGAAACTGAGATATTGAAATTGACGATTTTTTTTTATAATGACAGTAATTTATTTTACAAAAAACCTATTGTAATCATTACACTTAAAAGTGGCTGTCTTCTTATATTTGTAAAAGTTCGGAACTTCCTTTTGTCGATGTCGTAATATAGATTTCTTGTATATATTGTTAAGCGCACTAAAACAGATTGGGGAACAAAAAATAACGTAAATCGAGGTTCTCCAACATCAAAATATATAATAAAAAGAAAAACTACCCTTTTGTTTTAGAAGATACCAGAAATTATTTCATTCTTTAAGTGTAAAAATGTGATATTGTTACTCGTTTGATACAATGTTTCCATCACACTCGTGAACTATTTCCTGATATCTATTCAGAAACGTAGATATCCTCTATTTATTTACGTTCTATATTTTTAGACGCTTCTTTCGAGGAATATATACTAAATTTATGCTCTTTAGAATGTGACATATGTGTAGCTATCGGAGAAGTAGTAGTAGTAGTGGTGGTGGTGGCGGGGTGGGGATGGCTGCGGTAATGTTCATGTTGCTACCGCTGTTTCCGATTCTTGTAGGTATTGCTGCAGCCGTTTGATAAATACTACTGTGGTCGGCGACACTGATGACGTTGGTGCCTTCATCCTTTCTGAAAAAAGCAAATTTTATGATAATTGGATCGAGGTTTGTTTATTTCACAATGGAATCAATTCAGAGAAAAGTTTCCATCACGTGCAGCAATCTGCATTTCAGGCATACACCCTACATCCTTGACCTTATAACATATGCTTTTCATGTAAACTTGGCTTGAAAGTTGATAATTGTTTTATAACAAATGTGGCTAATAAATTAACTTCCGTTGTGATTAATTGTTTTATAACAAATGCAGCTAATAAATTAACTGGTGCTTTGAAATAAAATTTTCGATACATGAGTCGTACAAGATAAATTAGGTACGAATTTTCTTTAAAACCGTTTTGGGTTGAGCCTACTTTTATTTATTTTGCCACCAACAATTAGGTTATCAGGTCTATTATCTATGCATTCTGCAAACTGAGGAAACGACTTCAAGCTGTGCAAATTTATTTTAGTCTACAACATGTAAGAAATGTTTATGTTGGACATGTCCTAATTAACAAACTAAAGCTTTTCCATTTTGATGTTGAATCAAATTACGAGAATAAATGATTACGGAGTGGTCTTGCTGTGATCAACACTTGTCACATGCTTTCAAAGCTTAATTATATCCATGCAGTGCGATATAGTGCGGAATAGTTTGAAGTTTCAAACAAAACTGGGCTAATTAGCACCCATCTTTTCATTTTAAGAAGGCTTCTTTACCCTGTTATCTGTGAATGACGTCATACACTTTATCTTGTCACTGTGATTAAATATGTCTGTGTTTCTATTTCTTTTCTATATATTTTTTCTGTCCTAAAAATATTGTATGGAATTCTGTACCAATCTCGTGATTTTACCCACTCGCAATGAACGGTGTCAAATTTAAATCTAGCAAACTCTTTTCCTTGAGATATTATTGTCGTGTTACAAATTTGGTGTCATGATGATTAAAATTGTATACATTGAATCTTGTATGCACACTATATATCCTGTGGCATATTACATTACTGTTAACATTTGTACCAGTATGACTAATTTAGTATTATGAGAACTATTTAGTTTCTCAAATTTATAGAAACAGAATCTCTTTAACGTTATCGGTCTAGAGAAGCTGAATAAAATCATAGTACGTGATACCTATTCAATATGTCATGTTTAATTTCTTGGTTTTTTTCTTTATGCACACGCTATTATGGGAAATTAATCACTTTAGTTTCCAAATCTCCACCAGAGTTAGTGCAAATATTATTAATTGGTATTATACTGGTCACATACCATTGTTCTTAAAAATACTATTATGATACACTTTTTTTTTCTGTGTCATAGCAAATAATTTATATATGTATCAGACGAGAAAACAATTTCTTTTAGCTCACTCGCCCTTTTTAAGTACTGTGAAATCTCCACATGTATTGTCGTGTGGTACTAATTTTGGGGGATTTCGTGGCTGCTGAAAACCACGATGTAAAAAACCCAACGAACAATGGTCATTCTATGGAAAAAGGGACCTCTTCCCCAGTCCATAAATATATGTGCTGACGAAAATGTCTTGATTCTTAAAATGAAGAAATTTGCTACCCACAAAAATAAACTGCTTCACAGTATTCAATACATTGGTACGATTACATTTTCTCCGAAAGACTTCTTTTGTTAAACTTTTTGTTTAATTACACATCTCTTTCTATTAAAATGTAAATCATTAAGGATGTCTTTGTGCAGAACGATAGAACATTTAAATGTTAGCCAAAGAAACGATAGAACATTTCAATGTTAGCTAATAGAAAGGCCTACATTGATGTACGTGAATCCTTGCTAACAAAGCATCAGTAATCAAATCAGAATAAATTAACTATGACGCGAATTATTATTCTGATATTGCAGTGAAGTCAATACTATCTTGTAACGTTACCATTACGACAGTGTTTGAACATTTGTATCCGTTTTACGCTTACTTTCGGTGCTTGCCTTAGACAATATATATCCTTGATTGTGCTGACGTACCGTTACCCCTATGCAACTAAAATCAACTCAGTTCAGTATTATTTACACTCCGGTCAATGTAATATTAACATATGAAACATTTACAAATGTGGAGAAGGTACATCAATTGAATTAATGTATGTCATCTTGTAAGTGAACAGTAAGAAAGAAATGACATCAACATTCAGTTCACAGATGACAAAAATTGATCAACTAATATTTGAATAAATCTGTTGATACTTCCTAGCAGTTTTCCACTTGCACTTTGTAACAGGTCACGTGACTCCAAAACATTATGTCGTTTGTAAAACGATTCTGGTATATTTAATCTTATATGTGTACAAAATTAAGAACATACTCATAAATAATGAAATTCATCTCTAATATCGTTTGCATCCCATAAGTTGCAAAAACTATCTTCCAAATCTAAATCCCATCATCTTGTCCTCTTCTATAGGCAACGTATGACGTGAAGTCATAAATTTACAGAAATGTTTTCGTTCTTTACTAGGAAAAATGTGCAAATAATTTTCAAAACTTAATCAGTTTGCAAAATGTGATACATTCTACCTTCAGAGGAACTGTCAATATCAGAAATCCACGTTTGCAAATACTGATCTGCCAATTTAGTTCTAATTTAACTTGTAAATTTATCATATTTTTCAGAACTGTGATTATTATATATTTCAAAATATTTTAAACACGCCGTCCATTGGCTACATAATCTACCGTTTATACTCAGTCGACATATCATGTTGTACATAATTGGTTTCCTTTCCTTTGATTAATTTTCGCCAGAATCCTATCATTCTATTGTACATAGATATAGATAATGGTATTCTTCCAAGAGTAGATTTTCCATGGTTTAAAACACATCGCAGAAATTCAGTATGAACTCTTTCAAAGGGTGTATTATTTTCAAATCTCCATAATTCTCATACATATGTAAATATATTTACAATGGTTTGGCTGAAAAGCTTCAATTGACATCCTAAAGACAAATTCAAATTTATAATTCGTTTTGTTTAAAAGGAACGTGACTTTTTTAAGCTGAGAAATAAGACTTTGAATATTCTTCATAAATCTTCATACTCAGTTAGAAATTCTGAAGGCACATTTTGGTATGTAAAAAATCGTTATTTTTCTATAATTTCCAAATATCATAACTTAATATAACAGATTTACATTCAACTTGTATGTGGCAAATATTCAACATATTTTGAAGATCGCTACAATTTTCGTATAGAATAAGCATACCATCTGCATAAAGAAGAATTAATACTTTAAGATATATAAGAAAATTAGAATCCTCAAAATGTATAAGAATTTCATCGCATCATATTTGGTAACAAACAATTTGATAAGTCATGTAAAAATAAAGCAAAGAGAAGTGGTGAAAGTTTCTCACCCTGTCTTACATATTTTGGGCAATTAAAAGCCCAGAAATTTTTCCATTCACCTGCTCGCAGGATTTTATATCATTATACATATTGATTACATTTAAACATTTCCAGATATACACATAAAAGTCTATTTTTCCCTTAAACATATCCTCCAGACATTAACGAAAACTTGTTGAAGATCTACCATCCTCACTATTTTTGTGAATTGGTTTGATAATTCCAAGTCCAAAAACCTGGGATGGTACCAGTATTGAAAAACTATAATATAACGAGAAACAAACAGTATCATTAATAAATGGGACATGTGTTTAATATTCTCATTTATAACACTATCTAATCCTGGAGCTTTTCCAATGTTTTACGTTTTTTAAAATATTTTATATCGCTGCTAATATTTCACCAGTAGTGATCTTTCAATTTAAGATATTATCTGTTTAGAGATCTGCTTCATTTATGAGAGAAATGAAGTTAGCATCATCACACATATCATGGATGTCAGTATTAATACTTTTAAAATATTTCATGCTAATGGAATGGGAAGTACTACGTCTGCCTACTGATTAATTTGCAATATTGTCTTGGACCCTTACTTATCATTGTTTGAATTCTTTTCTGAACAGTTCGTGTATGTTAAAAATGTATTTTTTCATAGCGTTATTATTTAATTGAAGCTAGTACAATAGTATGCCCCTTTACATTAGAAGGCTTCACGCTGTATATTCGTGTAGCTGCATTCAATGCTTTCTGGCGGAATTACAGTATCTACCAAACATGGGTTTACTACACATGTGTCTCTTACTATATGCTTGCTATTGTGTAAAACTATGTTTTGTATTATCTATAAAGAGATCTGCTATACTATTAGCGATGGTATTAAGAAATTATTACATACATAATTGATATTTCTGTTACAATATAAATATTAGTTCAAGGCTTTCTACCTTATTGGTATCGATACTGTTTATAAAATAATTAACTTTCAAATTACCCCAAATTTTGGTTACGTTGTGATATTGTGTTTGTCTATATACAAAGAAGTATTTAATGAAAATGACAATCCACTGTGAATATCTGACAAAAAAACTGAGCTATATTTTCTGGCACATACATATAAGTGCAAATAAACTTTTATATGTTTAATAAAGAACCTGTATGTATGTATGTATGTATGTATGTACAACTGTCATTGAACGATCTAGAATTGTAGATAAAAGCAATCCTCTATATGCAAATGACATTTCAAGCAGATTTAATATCCAACACACATAGAAAAGTTTCTAAAAGAGAATGATCAACAAAACTGGTATTTAATGATATACAGCTGTAACAAGACTGACCCTATTGACAATCTCTTTAATACAAGTATTTCTGAAACTTATCTTCACAAAAAATCACACTTTCGGAAGTAAAAATAAGATAACGTTAGTGTAATATGCTGTAAAAGGAGACTCTTCATTATGCATTGTTACACACTTCCTGAAAATGAGGACTGTTTAATCCGTAACAGGATAGGGTAGTATTACATAAAAGATGCCAAGCATTACAAGAGAGAGAGAGAGAGAGAGATTTATGGCATTTTCTTTGTTTTGTAAGCCTATGATACGAAAAAACAATATATCTTAGTAATGTAGTCTTCATTGATCTCATTCTATTTTTTAAGCATACTGCTGGTATCGATTGCAGTTCAACTACTGTTGTATAATTTATTCCGATAAACGTTATCACTAAGAATAAGGTGTGAAATATAAAATCTGAAAACTCAACATCATTTGCACTACATGTATCAACACATGTGGAACAGATTCATTGTAGTCGTGTATTTCAAATGAACTAAGAAAGAATCTTCTGTTTCAGCCTCATATAATACTGAATTTTAAGTGGTAGAGAGACAACATAAGAAAAACTCGTAGGCAGAAAGTACTAACAAAAACTAACCAATGCACGGGAAAAACTCGTAGGCCGAAACTACTAAAAAAAACTAACCAATGCACGGGAAAATGACAGATTGTGTCATTTCGAAGTCTCGATGACAACACCCTTGCCGTTCATTCCATACTGCAAAACAAGTCAAGACTAGTGTATACAACACTTATCATTCTGACACGTTGCTGCTCCAATTTTGTGTGGAAAAAGCGAGCAATTTATTATTTAAAGCAACGTAAAAACCTGAACAATATTTTGCTCAATTGGGAACAGTTCACGTGCTAATACAGCTGAACTATATTTAGTTTAGAATATTCAGACAAAAGTTTACTTATACGGTTCATTAAAACGGTGCAATAAAGATGCATGCATTGTTCATATTAAGGCATTTCAATGCATGTATCTGCAGTTAAATATAACTGTAACTTGAACACGATTTGTCTTCCTTTACAACAAATGGAGAAAATGCACAAATGATGCATCATTAAAAGTCGCGTGTCACCAACAGTAAGGCCCAGTATGACGTAACATGTATGACGTAACATGCGACTTCATGAGAGAAGAGCGCAGACAATACTTGTGTAAGACACTCAGGTATTTGACTTTTGAGTGAACTGAGTGCATTCGGTGTAAGCAGGATTTTTTTTCTCCCTTTATATTTTTCTTTCTTTTCAGAATTGAAATAATGACTTCAAAAGAGTTATCTTTTTAAAAAGATAAATAGCTGTTTGCAATGTTGCAATTTCTTCACAATTCCCTTGCTCTTGCGTGCTCTGGGATTATTTACAATCGCAACGTTGAAAACAAGTATTTATCTTTTAAAATAGATACTTCTTTTTGGGGTCATTATTTTTTAAATAACGCAATGTTGTCGGATCGCTAAGGCAAACGCTGACACAGAAGCATGCAATAAAGACATTATATCACTTGATTTTACAGAGATGGGATCGTAAAATAAAATAAGCTGAACAAATGTCTGTCGTATAGGACATACACATATAACATTAAATTTTGAAGTATTAGCCGGAAGTGGTCTTTCAAAACATTTATACTCATCAAACACTATTTTCGGGAGTAAAATTAAGCACTCCATCTTACTTTCAATTCACTTCTGTTTCCTCAGTTTATCCATTTCAGAATGATTAAAACCGAAAAGAGAAACATTCATACACAAATAATGAAAGTAGGAGCTATGAACCAGGTGTCGTACTTCGAGTGGACACGCACGATGAACGAAAAGAGCAATGGACTTCTAGTATATTAATTCACATTTTCTAACATAGGATCTCAGAATCGTCTATTCAAGGCGAGTGGTAACGGGCAGTGATGAAATCTTTGTGCTCGTGTAATCCATGCATCGCTTAAAGCGTAGATTTTGCTCGAAAACAGCCAATGTATGATCTATTACTAACATGATGGAATCGTGACACCGATACTGTTCAAGTTCATATATTATTGTTGTAGGAAAACTGACCAGCACAGATATACTAATTTGCCATGAATACGGTCTTGATGCTCGTCTCACAACAAATACACTTCCGAAATAGTCATGCCAATGCTCTCTGCTTCAGTTCCTTGTGATTCACAAGCAGTTCTTCTTCAGCTTGAAGTTTTATGATACATCTTAGAACTTGTGCGGTGCAGAGACGCTTCGTATCAAAGATATCCGATCTTGGTGTTAATTTCACATGGACTCATGTGGTCAAGGTACGAAATAACAATCATATTACTATTCCAATCTTAAGGGAGGTCTAATAGCAAAACGTAACTGAGAAGGAAGCGAAAACGTTCTGCGGACAGATAAATAATTATTAACTTTTTTAAAGCTTGTCATTAATTCTTATTTATAGGTTAAGCAAGAGACCCTTTTGGTCGAGTTGGCTTTTTTTACTTAAATAAAAAACTATAACCTTGAGATTAATAATGGGTGTGAACGGATGTACGGACGGACGGATATGTGGACAGACTGACGCGCACAAGAACGCCAAAGTGATGTCTATGTCAAGCGGAACACATTTATTCTGTCAAATAAAAAAAAAATTGTTATTATTTTTTCAATAATGTATATAATTCCCCGGCGAAAGAAGATTGAATCTATTTGGGAGGTGAACAGCTGAAATCAAAACGTTATATTCAGATCATCTGACCTGATTTAAGGACATTAAATGAAACGTGTACACTGATATGAGACATAAAAACTACAGAATAAAAATAAAAACCCATTATTCCATGTAGATGCTCTAATTTGGTTATTAAATGTCTACAATTGACTCAAAGTAATATTAATGTCAATGTTATTAAATGACTACAATTAACTCACAGTAATACGGAACAGATGTTTGCAGCGAAGCAGTTCTATTTTGACATTGATAGTCAGGAGTGTTGCAAGAAAATACGCGTGTTTGTTGTGTGCATTAGGAATCACTTCATCATAAAGGATGTCAACTCTAGCTCTGGCAAAAAATTCATCATGACACTGACTGATGCAAAATACCCCAATTTCTGTAGGAATATTAATCGTTACGATAATGTTCTGATGAATTGCATGAGGTCTAGACCTGTATCATCAAATTGTATGGAAAACATTTATTAGATTAAAATCCATCATACAAGTGACAATAATAATACTACAGATGTTCTTTCCATTTCGGTGATAAGAGTGTCTGTTTAAGCTCATCTAAATAGTTGTCTGTATCCACATATTCTTTCTCTACGATACGCACATCTGTATCTTAGTACCTATGTAGTAAACTAATTATGTGCACACATTTGTACGTGTACATTTTTTGTATGTATGTATATATGTATGTATGATTTATTTCTTCTTTATTACATCATTTCAAAGTAAGGGTTTGCAAATATTGGGGAAATGTCGTACTGGGCTCTGAGTCTGTTATCAAGCCGCGAGTAGTTTTGTTTATAAGGGGAAAAAAAGAATCTTAATATGTTATGTAGGCATATCAAAATATCATTATTAATATCAGATAAAATTTCTTACTCTGGAGATGGACTGGATTGTAAATTTGAAGGCGGATATCACGCAATGCAGATTGTTTAATTATTTTGATCTATAACGGTTGAACACTTTTATCAAAACATTTGGTCATTTATGAGGGGTTTGCTACATTGGAAAATGTGGGTTTTAAGGGTCTAGAATCAAATGTAAGGTTTGGTTCAAAACATGTCAATTCCAGATGACAAAAATAACGATGAACGTATTTCAAAGTTGTCAACATTTGCTGTTAATCAGTGTTAGTATATGAACCTTCATAACCAGATCAATTCAAAATTCATTAAATGGCGACCTTGACAGATTCATGACCATGATGCTTCAAATCAGTTAATTGACCTCGAAAACAAGAATTTTAAAAAATGATCCCATTGATTTGGATATTTCGGAAGAATGATCAGGATTGTTAAAGGTGCCCTGACCATTCATGATTGCTCAATCAACCAGCGAAAACTAAGCAACGCTTGCCTTTAATATGTCACCAGGGACCTCCGTTTAATAGCAAGCAATCCACTGAAGGGGATGACTCCAGACATGGCACGGTATTTTCAAAGCCTTATGAGCTCTTAACTCAAGCTCAAGCTCAAAGTCTCCACAATTTGATCTTCATTGACTCAACTTAAGTCACTTTTCACAAGTCCCTAGTTTTGCTAGCCTGGATGTTTTCCAAGTATCGTAACTTATTCCAAGAGTCCCTAATATTGCTAGCCTGGATTTTTTCCAAGTATCATAACTTATTCCAAGAGTCCCTAATATTGCTAGCCTGGATGTTTTCCAAGTATCATAACTTATTCCAAGAGTCCCTAATATTGCTAGCCTGGATGTTTTCCAAGTATCGTAACTTATTCCAAGAGTCCTTAATTTTGCTAGCCTGGATGTTTGGGGTTTTGAGACTGAACTCGAGTTTCGTACCCAAAATATTTGGAGAACACAGGTTCTGATCTATTGGTTAGAAAAATTGGAGCATGAATATTAGCTGTTGGTTCAGCCTATTAGCAACAAGTCTTTGTCTTGCACATATTTGTCGTTCATTGGTTGCGCATGAACAAATCTTGTGCACGAACCTCTCTCTGTCTGTCTGTCTGTCTGCTTCTCTCTCTCTCTCTCTCTCTCTCTCTCTCTCTCTCTCTCTCTCTCTATATATATATATATATATATATATATATATATATATATATATATATATATATATATATATATATATATATGATATTTTCTTTTCCTACGTTAATACCGGATATATTTCATCGTGTGGTACAAAAAACGTGATATTTTAACGAGTGGCGAAGCCACGAGTTAAAATATACCGTTTTTGGTACCACAAGATGAAATATATCCGGTATTAACACAGGAAAAGAAAATGTTCTTTTTATTATATATCAAAGTTTCTCCAGAATCGAAGCTTAGAAGATTAAACTCACTATTCAGCACCACACTCCACCGCCCACCCACTCCTTTTTTGTAAATTCACCTCACTTTCAAACGCTGGTCATATAAATATCAGTGACTTAAGATAGCGGTATGATTGGGTTGTCCTAATCTGTTGCAGTAAATTATATTTTTGACATTTTGAAAACTATTTAATCATATTTGATCACAAAGCAAGTCCGATTCTTCAATGCATCACAGCGGGTTTATCATTGTTGTCAATTAAGTAAGGGGAAATAACTTCATTGAGACGCGAATGGCGTCGACTTAAATTTCGTCTGCAAAAATGAATTTCCATGTCTGAAATGTAATGCAGTTTCTGTTTATTTGTTCTAGCTCATCAAGTGCTCGTTTTTGTTGCTGCAGGTATAACTTTTGTAGGCACACACAATCCAGCGTCGCATGGCATGATGGAAAATCTTATATTTTCACATGTGAAATATAAGGATACATTTTTCACATGTGAAAATATAGGAATGAAAAAATATGAACATTATTTCGCCAATAAGTTTCTATACTTCACACTAAAGTATATAATAAATTTATATATTTATCTGCAAGGTCCAGAACACAGAAGAAAAAAAAATACAGGATATGCGTAATTAAAACGATTAAGCAACCTGCATTTCACGTCTCGTTAATTAGTTTCCTGAACATAAAAAAAGCCTTTGATGAAAAAGCTCTGCGTTAGTAATTTGTTGATTAAGCGTTGAACGTAAATCTTAACTTTACTCATCAAAAAAAGCGGGAGGTTAAAGAGTTAAAAGAAATATCTCTGATAATCTTGACTCGTATGAGCTCATTGCAAATGACGTGTAATGACTTATCTTGCCTGCAGTGTGATATCTATGTTCTCGTAGCTAATTGTCGAAGTTTACAGCAAAACCATGGAATGTAGACAGCCTGTAATACACGAAACGGGTTCAAAAACTCAAGCCCTTATTACTACAAGCTTGAAAATGGTGTAAAAAATAATAATAATAATAAAAAATTCCAGAGTCGCCTTCCGTCCACCTCCTCTCTCTTCCTTTTATCTACCCCCCCCCCCCAACCACCAACACTCAGTGAGGATATGGCGACTTTAATGATGAATTTAACGATTTCACATCCTGAGGTACAAGAATGTTTCCCATAATTCTAAAAAAACTATAAAAATAATAAGCGTCAATATAAAGTTGTCGTGAAGATTTAAAGAGAAATAACACATGAAATATCTTCGTTATCAACCTTCGATTGGGCAACGATGAAGGTCGCGAATCCTGTCCATTGAATCGAGATCTCTGTGGTACAAAGTATATGCATTGTCCTGTGTCATAGGTGTATCTGTGGACCCAAGATGTTCCTAATTAGAAATGTAAAAATAACATATGTGTTAAATGTGCTCTCTTTTGTACATCCTTCAACTGGGTCTCATAAATATATTGGACCATTATATCATATTTGAAAGAAAATAAGTTCAACCCTTTAAAAAATTTGGTATTGTTAAAAAAAATGTCGCCATACCATATTAATCTGCAAGCCAACATTACGTAGTAAGTAGTATTCTAGTCTGTAGAAAGCACTTGCTATTATTTTTCTCTAGATTAAAGCTCGTTATAGGCAGATGTCGTGTCTACTACAATTTTGTCACAATTACATAACGGTAAAGACATCTTCGTCTGAATATTGGCAGCTTCGAGATTTACCTCTAGTCTTGAGTCCAACCTTCTAAATCGTTGTCCTGATTATATGACGATGACATTGATAATAATAATAATAATATTAATAATAATGACGTTGACGATGGAAAGTTGCATATTTTGGGATGTTGCTCGCTTTGAAATTTACCTCTTCTCTGTTAGACAATACCTTATGATCGATGTCGACGTCGATGCGGATGACTCAGATGGAAAAAAACCAAGAAGTTCGAGTAAAATAATTCCTTTCTTTTCTTTATCGGAACTTCATCATCTGCATTTAATTGTTGGAATTTCAATTACAACTGAAATAAAAAATTTTTAAAAAAATGTCACACGTTATCTTACTCGAGGAGTTATATTTTTACAATAGAGATTGACAAATTTAAATTAGTAACAAAATCGAAAGTCACTATACAATTTTCAGCCTAAATTTGTAAGATGATCACATTTTTAAGAATCGGCAGTTATATTCATTACTTCACTAATGTAACTCAAAAGCATTAGAGGCCGCCATTTCCCAACATCTGAATACTTTTGTCTGCTGTTCCTTTGTTGGATCAATTTCATAAATAAAACCAAACCAAACCACACCAAACCCTACTAATCTTTATACTTCTGACATAATCTTCTGAAACGTGTGTGTTTAACCAGACAATGGTATACATAAACCTGCGTTTGAATTCTGGAAATAATTTCTTTGAAAGCCAAGCATTGTTTACAGCATATCTTCTAATAACGAGCGTAACGAAACGGTAAGGTAAGTTAATTATCTCCGTCAGATGAGCCTTATGAACACCACGTCTGATTAACGACATCGATGATGGAAATCGCCGCTGTGTTAATAATGCAGCTGGTGTATACGTCTGCATACTTGTACATCTTAGTGTTTTGCTTAAAAGAACTCTTTAGCACACAAGCCTTAACATAAAGCATCCTATGTGATCGCATTATACGGAATGAAAACGAAGTTTAGTAAAATCTTGAAAAACAACTCGTATAAAAAATTAATAATGGGCGCCAGAGATATGCATCAGAATCGTATGCGCGATACACCAAAAATCAATGAAAGCTCTATCATTGTGACAAAAGCATAAATCTCGTTGCCATTGTATGTGTCGAGTATCATTTAAATTATTTTCCCTTTATCTTTTATTTTAGATACCTTTAACAGAATTATAACATCTGTACTTATTACCTTTATTATTGTAGTACCACATATATACGTTTACCCCATAAAAACCCAGCGCACATACTCCCTTCATGACGAATGCTCATTTTGAGGGCCACCATCAATTTGATCTTTTCGGAAGAGCTACTACATCTTTGATAGCTTAAACCATTATCGTAAGCAGATACGTAAGTCGTTAAACCATTATCGTAAGCAGGTACGTATGTCGTTAGTCAGCAAATCCTATTCAAGAAGATTTATTTATCTCTCACCAGATGTTGAGATTAGTTAGATAAATCTTTATCAGTAATACTCTGACGTCTGTTGTGGATTAGCTGTATTTTAATCAAACGACTAAACGCACCTTAATTTTCATAACACTGTCTTTGATGTATGACGCAAAGATGAATATCTTTGGTACTTCGGATTTTCAAATCTTTTTGCATGGAGCTTTCTGGGACATGCAAGAGTTTCTTTTTGAATGCAAATATTAGCGAACATGATGAAAATTGCAATATGATAAATGTAACAGTGACGTTTTAGATCCATGGTAATCAATCGACCTGACGGCGAATGTCGCCCTGCCCTCCTTTTAACCTGTAGATAAGAATAAATTATAGTAAGTGAAACATACTGCAATTCCCTGCTGCAGCTACAGTTTCTCCGAAAATAGATTTGAAATCCATTCCTGAGCGCTTTATCTGACATTATATGGATATCATATACCGTTTCGTATAGTTCGATTAACGAAGCCAAGTGACTTTCGACCGTCAGCTGTTAGTGAAAAGAGCGAATTTTTTTTTGTCTTTTTTGTTAGCTTCAGCTTACTTCCAGGAGAGGAAATACTCTCTATATTTCTATCGGTTACTCTCTCTCTCTTTCTCAAAAATTAAGCAGAACGTATCAGCTTTCGGGAGTTTCGTCGAAACTCCGTCTTAGGGAGAAAGTTTCATGAAGAGCAAATGGCATCTTCTTTAAAAGAAACATGTAGGCCCTTTAAAAACCTTCCAAATATACTAGAAAGGATTTTTGCATCATGGTGTGTTCAGATAAAGAGAGACTAAACTGTATTGCATTCTCGAAGATTTACCTACAAGAAATTATATTAAGGTAAAAACAAATCTCTTAAAGATCAGGATCTATCTTATTCCAAAGAGTGTCTGAATTTTCCTCCGGCACCAAAATGTATGCAGTCTGACTGTAATACCAGCTAATCATCTGTAAACATAATAGTGACGTCACAAAGTCCAGGTATAAAGCTTTAGTCAGGGGAGTCTTTACTGTTATCATATTAATATGTGTTTTTATGTCAGGTCTCTTATATGCCCCCTTTCTTCAACCCGGATACATCAGTTAGTGTCTTAAAATAGCTATGCTAATTTCAACAAGTATCAACAAACCTTAGTTTCAATTATCTGCATGAATATATATATATATATATATATATATATATATATATATATATATATATATATATATATATATATATATATATATATAGTTCTGTATTTGCTGTGTTTACCTTATTGTGTGGGTATCTATCTAACTATATATACGAATTAAATTATACAACGTAAACATTTATAAATGATCTGGCCTAATAGTTAAAAAAAAACAAATGGGGCTCGAAACTCAAGCTTTAATGCCCCCCCCCCCCCCAAAAAAAAAAAAAAAAAAAAAAATAGATAAGATACTTTGAATGTATCAACGTGACTGAAATATATTAAGGTAGTAAGTGTGCCAGGATCAGGATCAGTCCTAAGAGTCTATAATTAGGACCCTTTTCTAATTAAATATATCGAATGTCGATATCGAATGTCGAAATTGCTGAACATTCAGCTTGAGGTTTGTGATCGAAAAGTTTCGAGAATATTGGGCTGGTTGTTTGGACTTATTAGGTATAATATATAATTATCAGACATTACCATTCCTTTCTGTTGTATCCGATGAGTGACATCAAGCGTCAGTATATCACGCGCTTAGCTAGGACTATACGCATGCCGGTACAAATGGGACGAGTTTAAGTCATGAACCTTTGCCGTCCGGATCAAAATCGCGAGTGTTCCAGTCGAAGTTAACAAACAATATATGATCCTTATTCCTGCACCATAAATTACGAAATAAAGAAATTGTTTACAGATTGCGTGCAGAAAGTGGTTTAATGAAAGCAATACCCCACCCCCCCACCCCCAGTTACTTAAACAGTATATTTCATTCTGATGTTTTTGAGTACAATTCATAGTAGCTGTAATCAGCCTGATCTTGTGGAAATAAAATTTTATTTTACGAGGGAAAACTTGTTTAGATAATGTCCCTATCCAGAAAAAGTTATTTGGACTGGAAATCAAACCTTTCTGTCATAAGCACTTTTCAATGTTAAAGAATTAAAACTATAGACTAGACTAGACTACATACCAGTAATGAGGCCAGGTGAGTACAATTAAAGGTTTTTGAGGAACTAATCAAGACCGAATTTTTCAAGGCCTTCAATATGGGAGTGAGAAATAATGACGATAACCAGATATGACTTTCGAAAACAACGCATTACAAATGTAAGTTTTCACCTTAAGTACTATGGGAAACCAAGTGAAAGAAAAAATGTACAAAAAACAGCAACAGC
This sequence comes from Margaritifera margaritifera, assembly GCA_029931535.1. NCBI lineage: Eukaryota > Metazoa > Mollusca > Bivalvia > Unionida > Margaritiferidae > Margaritifera > Margaritifera margaritifera. Next base: position 371,815 of record JAQPZY010001015.1, on the reverse strand, counting down.
AACAAAAACAAACCATAACCACTCCCTGGAATTATCTTAACTGAATAATTAACGCATTGCCCTTTCTATCGCTGTTAGCGTGCTTCAAAGCATATTAATCAGCAAATGGTACAATCATACTGTTAAAAAAATGCAACCAGCGCTAGTTGCTATTCTGCCCTTTTCGTTTATTTGTAAGTTATATTGCAATGCTTTTATCACGACAAACCTAAATTCAAATATTTTTTACGAGCTATTGGGATTTGGCATTCATCACCTTGGAATACGTCTTACATTGGTGTATATGGATTCAATTTGGCACAAGATGAACAAGGTGTTACAAGATGTACAAAGATCTTGTAATCCTTTGGTCAAAATGAATAACTTCATTACAGAAAAAAAGCATTTGTCTCAAGTAGATTAGATAATTGAATATTGTGAGAAAAAAGAATTTTTGAACTTTTGCACTTGCTAAAGTTTATCAGGATATAGTTAAGGGATGAACAATTGAAACTATATTCAATAAGAACATCGAAGTGTAACGCTCGATGCAGATGCTAAAACCACTTCACGTGTGTCAACATGATCACTCGAAGTTGAATGTCTTTCTTCGCTGCACAGTAGCTTTTACAGGGGCAGAACATATACGGACCAGTCAATCCTGAGTTCCAAACGCCAACCATGGCGCCAAGTTGTCTCCCAGGAACCGCTTCGCCGCAGCATAGAAGGTAGATGTGTCTCAATTGGAAATTAACGATGGTCTACTCAAGAATACTAACTCTGCGATGACCTTTATCCTTTCGTGCTTAGACATCGACAAGCAATGTTTCATGGTGAAAAAAGCACCTCATGTTTCTATTTGTCGTTTGATGCTTTTGCAAGTACAATAACGTAACTATGAATGAGCGTGACGCTTGTTGTATAAAAAAACAATTAGAAACATAAACAGTCTTTAATTTGAAAATCTGAAAAACATAGGCTACTATTTGTCTATATTCATTAATTTACACACAATTGTGATTAACAGTACCAATCTTAAATGATAACAGTTGTAATATTTCCAAGTCTAGGTGCAAGTTGTATTGCACAACGGAAGGGTCGGGATGTTTTCTTTGGTGACTGTAACGCTGTCCTAAATTCAGACAATATATATGTCGGTGGTTTCCAACCTCACATAGGCTCTCAGAAAATGCTTCATTAAGATCTTAGATACTGATTAAGTTTTCATTCCTGATCCTTGGATGGATTCTAACCACAATCCCGATGTCACAATAATTAGCAGAGCGACTGTAAAATATTCAGAAATAATAATTCCTCATGTGTTGTCATGAATTTTTTTATTCGGGGTCCAGTGTAATATTGAATCATACAAACATAATTACATGGTTACATACAAAAACACATGCATACATATTTGTGTTATTTCATTTGCATTTGTATTCTTTTTTCATGATACATTCATATATCTGTATGTAGTGAATCTGTTTAAAAGAGGAAATAAAGATAACACGGGTCTACAATTTTTTCGAAGTCGTCCCTTTCAGAGATAAACTGTACTATTTATTAGGGATTTTGATGTGCTGAATTCAAATATGACAATTAAAACAACTGATTGGCTACTGTTTCCAAGATATCTAAGTTTTTTCATTTTACGTCTATGTATATTGTGTACTTAGTAAAATTTTAATCATAAATTGTAAACCTAGGTCTTTTCATGTGTTTATGGTTGCATTACATGATGATATTTCACCTGTCCTGTTTATGTAACACTTTAAAAAAGAGCAAAAAGGTTATATAAATAAAAATATATTGAAACAAAAGCAAAAAAACTATTATGTATATATAAAGTACATAGTTTAGTCCTTATGCAGTGTCTACTAGGCGCTTCTTGACTTGTCTCTTGTATCCATTAAATGGAGCATCTCTTGTCACTGTCCAGCAATAGTCTGCAAGCACTGATGGGCTCCATTTGCCCTGATAGCGTTTCTCGATTGTTGCAATGTGCTGGTGAAATCGCTCGCTGTGCTCGTCGCTCACTGCTCCGCAGTTCGGTGGAAAAAAATCTAGATGAGAGTGCAAAAAATGTATCTTTAGTGACATGTTGCAACCAAGGCTTTTGTATGCCTTGAGGAGGTTTTCCACCAACTCCCTGTAGTTGTCTGCCTTGTTGTTTCCGAGAAAATTTGTTGCCACTAACTGGAAGGTTTTCCATGTTGCCTTTTCCTTGCCACGCAGTGCACGGTGAAATGCATCATCTCGAAGAAGTTCACGAATCTGAGAACCAACAAAGACACCTTCCTTTATCTTAGCTTCACTTAACCTTGGAAATGTTCCACGGAGGAACTTGAAAGCTGCTTGTGTTTTGTCCATGGCCTTGACAAAGTTCTTCATCATACCAAGCTTGGTATGCAAGGGTGGTAACAAAATCTTCCTTGATTCAACAAGTGGTGGATGCTGAACACTTTTCATCCCAGGTTCCAATGACTGTCGGAGTGGCCAATCTCTCTTGATGTAGTGGGATTCTCTCGCACGACTATCCCATTCTCAGAGAAAACATCAGTACTTTGTGTATCCAGTCTGCAGACCAAGCAAGAGAGCAAGAACCTTGAAATCGCCACAAAGCTGCCACTGTTGTTGATCATAGTTTATGAACCTCAAACGTTGTTTCATGTTTTCATACGTTTCCTTCATATGGACTGCATGACCAACTGGAATTGATGGCAAAACACTGCCATTATGCAGCAAAACAGCTTTAAGACTCGTCTTCGATGAATCAATGAACAGTTTCCACTCATCTGGATCATAAACGATGTTGAGGGCTGCCATCACACCATCGATGTTGTTGCAGGCTACAAGATCACCTTCCGTGAAGAAGAATGGGACAAGATCCTTTTGACGGTCACGGAACATGGAAACCCTAACATCACCTGCTAGGAGATTCCACTGCTGTAGTCTGGAGCCCAACAGCTCTGCCTTACTCTTGAGTAGTTCCAAATCCCTGACAAGGTCATTCAGTTCACCTTGTGTTATGAGGTGTGGTTCAGAGGAGGAGGATGGGAGAAAATATGGGTCATGTGACATTGATGGTTCAGGACTAGAAGTTTCATCCTCTTCCTCTTCCTCATCTGACTCAAGTGAGAATGATTCTTGTGCATCAGGAACCGCCAGTCCTTCTCTGTGGGGTACTAGGCGTATAGCTGAAGGAATGTTTGGATAATGCACAGTCCACTTTTTCTTTTTTGACACCTTTCCCAACTGAAAGCACCATCCAGAAGTAACAATTGCTGATATGATATGTTGGCTCTCTCCAAATCATTGGCACTGCAAAAGGCATAGATTTCCTTTTCCTGTTCAACCACTGGCGAAGATTTGTTGCACAAGTGTTGCAGCATATGTGTGGGGCCCACATCTTGTCCTGATCTCCAATTTTGCAGCCAAAATAAAGGTGATAGGCTTTCCTAACCATAGTGGTTATACTGCGCTTTTGTGATGCAAAATTCACTTCACCACAACATAGCAGAAGTTATCTGCATTGTTCACACAAGTACGAGGCATCTCTGCTCACTTTGGCTAAACAGAAATGTGTCCCTTTGCAAAATCAAAAACTGACAAATAAGAGAGCACGACACTGTATGATTTGTAGAGCTGATATAGGGCAATTACTTCAGCAGAGTGATATAAGCTTAGTTATGATTGCATCATCCATGACTTCTTGGAATAACATAATGAAATTCATATCACATATGACGCAATACCAGCTTCAGATTGCATCATTCATTGTTTTGCCTAAAAAGCAAGTACTGTCCAAACCCAGTCATAGATTTATTCATAGATCCAGTCAAAGATGTATTTAATTCATTTCTGGTTTAAATTGAGATCACTACCCTTCATAACTCACTTATCGTCCGCCATTCCCAAGTCTAGGGTCGTATATACTGACCCAGTATAATATCTTTGAAACTAGAGCCAATCAACAATTTTAAGCATCGTTTTCGTTTTCAGTGACCCAGAATTAGTAAAGTTTGACAACATTTATTGCGGAAGCATTTTGGCTGTAGACCAGTGATAATCAGTCAGTGAGTCATACAGAGGGACAGATACAGATACCCCATAAAAAAGAAAAACTTTAAATCTTGTTTAATACAAGAAAAAGGTTTGTGACAGTATTGGGTCAAATGCGTACCTGTACCTTTTATCTAAAATTACAATCCCATTTTCCTAACATATTGGCAACAAGAGTTCCGTTTTGTCATACGATATATATAGTGGTTTTTATCCAAGTTTTTCATTCTCATGAATCGGATATCAGGTATAGAAAAAATAACTTTAAAGAATGTCATGATAAAAGGCATCATATATCCGTCAGTTAAGTTCTCTTGACAGTCGTATAAGACACTACATACACTTTTTCACATGTTAATTAAACACGTATAAATGTAATCGTACGTTTTTATTCAGATTTTACAGTTAGTAAAGATTGTATCAAAGTGCAGCTAACGTTTTGGCCGTGAAAAGTATTTTTCACTTCCATGGCCAGTCTCAAGTGACCTCAGATAAATACTGAAAATAAAACTGCTTGTCAACTAAATAGATGGTTTTCCTCTTACCCTTAACAAATAACTTTGCAGGGCAAAATTTTAAAATATTTTACTTTGTGTAATAAACTCAATTTCTACTTGAATCATGATGACAATATATTGCAATTTTAATATGTATCTTAGACCAGACGGATGAAGGAAGGAGTAGAAGAGGTCGAATAAAGACGATTATGTGATTGTGTGCAGGAAATTGCGTCATACGCACAGTTATTATTGCCATCTCAAAATGCTGCAGAAACTGTAGCATCGCAGATCACTAGGAAGAAGGACACCACAAATGCGTTAATTGCAAAAACAACATCTATTGTATGACACTAAAATAATGGTGATAGAATTATATAATGTCGAAACCGTTTATTCTTTTCTTAAGAAAAAATAAATTCATATCTAAACTGCGTGACATTTGTATGTTCTAAAAGAGGAATAACAGAATAATGTAAGTATTTTATTTTATTTATCTGGACAAATTTAATTGAGATCACAATTTTGAACCCCAAAGGAAAATGTTGTTCTCGCTGACATATAAGTCCTTAGGCAATCTTGGCAAATTTTGATATGGGCAAAGTTGCTTGTCTAATCAGGTAATGGGAAGCCCTTACATCATTGTGTGTCCTTAACTATTTTATAATTTAAATGGAAAAAAAGGGTTTTTGAAATTTACGAAAAGTCTGCAGCGTTGAATTTGTGCTAAGGCATTCCTATGAGGCGACAAGGGGAAAAAATCAATAATCATTGATACACGGACATTTGAGACAACATCGATAGAAAATAGCCAAATCCGCAAATGATCTTCGTTCCATGTATATGAGCTTCGACCGTGTACAAAATAAAAATAAAACACCATTGTCATTACATTGAATGGGGATATGTTTACTACGTTTATGTCTAAGTTGCTCAGTACCTATCCTTGTTATTGACTTCCAAGTAGGGTATTTTCCTCAATCATTGCAACTGGACCGTTTCAGCGACGACCTAGATCCCTATCAGTACCTAGACAAAGGGTTTCACAAAAAGGGCACGAACTTTATCATACTGGACACATTTAAGGCAATCTAAGGCAATTAATCACATATAATTTAAATTTAGGTTAGTGAAACATTCATCATTGACTTATGAGTTTCTACGCAAACAAATACGGAAACACAAGAATGTTTGTATACTTCTCTTACCCAACATTCTGTAATCGTGCAACATAAATATATAGGAAATAAAATAGGTTAAGATCGACCTAATTAAAATAGACTAAATTAAACGAAAGTAAATTAAACAAAATAAAATCGTACATGATTTAAAAGGATTGTTTCAGAAGAAATTTAATTTTATCTGAAACTTCTTCGACAGTTTTTCAGTGATGAAACAAACTCGCTTACTGCATTTACTGTTTTTATTTATAGTCCCTTCACGTGGAAGTATGATTGTCCATTGCACGTAGTTGGTGGTTTTAGTTTCCTCCATGTAAAAACACCATTAATTATTACAATCATATGCTGCCAAGAAGACCTTTTAAGCCTTCAAGACTTGCAGTTTTGCAATTGTCATAGGTTAAAAAAAAAAACAAGTCAGAGGTTAATAGCTCTCAATTGGCCAGTGTAAGTATTGGGAGTTGTTAGAGCCAGTTTATGACCAACGTCCAGATCAGAAATTTGTGACATAAAGAAAAGTAACTAATATTAAGTAGACCAATTAGAAAGACAATTAAGGAATGTTTTTATTCTTCGCGAAGGTACCCCATTTCCGTGGCATTTACAGATACCGATATGTAATTTCATAGCGGTGATAAAGCTTTACGCCCATACAAATTTGTGTGGGGACTGAGCTATCATTTGACCTCTCATGACTGACATCACGTCAGACTGTCAACCATTGCAGCAAAACTTGTGTATACTTGATATAAGGTCTCAGTATCTATCTGTATTTGAGCGGTACTATGGCTGTATCTGACACTATGGCTGTATCTGACAGGAGACACGCATCCTTGCTTCAAATCTGCCATTGTTTCACAAAAGAACGTATTCGTCTGCACATATTGTGCAACTATTTGAAGGTTGCTGCAATAATTACTTTCATGTTACGGTGAGATATATATTTGTGATTCCAGCTGACAGTTCCCTGTTAATTACCTGACAAATTACTTTACCAAAGTACGCTATACACACGCATGCTTTGAAGGTAATCAACTCAATCTCATACTGAGATTATTCAATGTTATAATGTGCCAATTCAACCATCCAGGGAAGTTTGATTTATAGTTGTTGGGAAATAAATAAAATGGTAAGACAAATATTTTTTTAACTACCCAAATTGAAATTTAAATGACAGTTTCCATTACTTGTTCACACTTGCATAAGTTATACACTTTCAGTTATATTTGTTCACGATCGATGTCGTCACACCTGTACTAAACGAATGGTTAACACAACTGGAAGTTGCTGTGATACGTATTTTAGAAAATTACAAAATATTGTAATTATTTCAATTTTGGATCGTGTTAATTTAAGAGTTTAAATTATCAAGGTCTCCGTTGGTAGAATACGACAGAAGCTTAGTTCTGTTAATAAGTGTGATTCAAATATCTATAATGTTAATCTTTCTCTGCAACCCATTGAAAGGATACCTTATTGAGCCATATGGTTACATGATCAGATGTGCTGTTTCATGCAAAGGGGGTTTGATTAATTAGACTAAAGTCTTCATCTGTCTCAGCTTCGGAATGAAAACCCAGAGAAGGGGTCTTAACTATAATTCAACAGCTTTACGATTGAAAGTCCTTTCACCCTTTTTATGCATTCATGTATGGTGTTCACCAGAAAAAGAATAGAATATATGAATAGAATTTAATGGCAACGATTGGGGATGGGGATGCGTGTGTTCGATTTGTGGTTGGGGAGGAGACGGGGGGATTTGACCATGATACTCACCATATGGGCTGGAATATATATATATATATATATATATATATATATATATATATATATATATATATATATATATATATATATATATATATATATATATATATATATATAATTAAAGCTTACATCCTGTCACCAATGCTTCCTCTGAAATCTTGAATTCCACCAGCCACGGTTGTCGCTCTGAATCCGTGTTTCTAAAAATCAGATTTGCTGAATTTGAGGAGACAGGCGTAGGACGTTGTAAACTTGTAAACGTCGGGCCACATTCTTGAACATATTATTATTGTGTAATGGAGCTTATTTTATGTTTTACCTCTGCGCTGCAATACATAAGACGCTCGACTTGTTTTCTTCTCATTTTTTTTTCTTCCATAACTTGTATGCTGAAAATTGCAGATTTAAGTTAGACAATCATGCTTGTCTTGCGTTTAGACAAAATCGAACACCTGCTTTGACATTTAACAAATCTATTGTCGGTTTTGTACAAGACCCAATATAAATAAAAACAGACTACCTACACAAATAATTTCCTTTCATTTGTCCTCAGTAAATACAACCACCTGTATAAGCTTTACCGTATGAATTACATGATGAAATTGTAGGTGCAGATATGATTCGTCTAGACATGCAGCTAACTAACTGACACTACAGGCCAAGATCTTCAGCGCAGTACGCCAACACAAGTAATTAAAGACAAATTTTATATCATCATGAATAACTATCAAGTGTAAAAGTATTACTAACCTACAGTCAAGACAACTGGTTTGAGCAAATTTAACTCAGTATGGTCTCTTAGGCATATAAACTACATGGTGTTGTGTTGTGCTGAAGAGTGAGTTTAATTGTCTATGCCTCATGTGTTGTGCTGAAGAGTGAGTTTAATTGTCTATCCCTCAATTCTGGAGCAAGTTTGGTATATACATAGGATATATAATATACATATGAATCACTGTAAACATGTTTGGGAATGGTAAATGTCCTGGTTTTGAATACTTTTAATAAATTTCAAGTGGCCAATTAAAGATGGAGTTTTAAAGATTGAGGCTATGAAGATCCTGAAGCTTATTGGTTGTTTTTCTTTTACAGTCTCGAATTTGGAATTTGAACTGTTTACATACATGCATAAACGAAATGTATTCATACCTATAGCAACATAAATATATATCAAACAATCATAACAGTTTGGGAATTAGTAGTAGAAGTTTTAGCAATATTATTGTTATTATTAATTATTATTATTATTATTACTATTATTATTATTATTATTATTATTAGTAGTAGTAGTAATAGTAGTAGAAGTAGTACTAATAGCAGCATCAGCAGCTGTACTAGTCCTCAGAATAAACGTTGTCGCTTTCACCTATAAATTTGTAATGCATGGGCATTAAATTCTGTGGGATGTTGTCGTCAAGTAATAATATACATGATTTTAAAAATAATCTTCGTACTAAAATGTTGGTAGACACTGAAATAGTAAATGTAACATTTTAACGTCTACATATGATACCATTAGGGATGGTTAGATAACATAAAATCTGAAACGGAATTTTAAATAATTTCAAGAGTATAAAAAAAACCCAAAATATAACCAGATCTATACACTTGTTACCAAGACAATGCTAAAAGACGAGTTTAGAAAGATATGCGTGCTATGGTATTTAAATCGATATTAGATTTGTAATTAAAATGTGTATACTTACATTTGTTTAAAACAAATTCAAACCTGTATATGCACTGATGATGAAATCTTTCAACCAGGGTTAAGGAAAACATTCGGCTCTCAAAATTTTCAATTTATTTATTATTTTTTCTCCATTTTCTTGCATAAAAAAGAAACGTACACAACCTGAAACTAATGCGAAGAATCATTGGCATGGAAAACAAGACAAGAATGACAAAAAGTTAAATGCATATAATTTTTTTTTGTATGTATGAGGTGCAAAACCAGCGGCCTAAAGATAAAGCGTAAATTTCATCTTGACCTATCCGTGCTTCTTCGATAAAATTGGGTGTTTATAAATGCAGCAGCGGTATATTGCAGCACTGTCAAACGATGCATCAGAGCACCGTGGGTGCAAAATGCAATCATTTCTTCAGGGAATCTAAATCTTAAGAAGTACTTCCAGATGATTCACATTAGACCTAACGCAAATAGTTCAGTTTGTGGGAACCATTCCTACATTATGTAACTACCCACACCAAGTCTCAGTTTATAGCCTGCTCATTGGCTGTAGGTAATGAGTTAAGGAAATGCTAAATAAGGTTGATGGAGATGACAGATACCTCCATTATGCCGATAATGATTCTATTTCCCTTGCTAAGATTATTTTTTTGCATCCTTCTGAAGAGTTTTCTGTCTTCACAATGTCTTCCTATATGAAATATGTGTCTGTACTCCAGTGCAAATGTCAGATGTTGCTAACACACAATTTATATGTATGTATGTATGTATGTATGTATGTATGTATGTATGTATGTATGTATGTATGTATGTATGTATGTATGTATGTGATATTTATTTGACATTTTGAACTCATTTCAATCCAAGCATTTTTCGTTTGCAGAACAGTCGCTCTAGTCAATAAGTCGTTTTTTTCTCCCCCAAAATCTGTTGTCTTCAATTATATTTGTGTACGATAATACAATAAGGAAATATATGTGAAAAGGCAGGGGGTTTCCTGAATCAGATAACAGTTAAAACAACTTTACGAATGGCCGTATCAACATTCGATTTTTTTAAAAATTGGCAGTGTTAATGGATGTTTTTGTGTACAATTGTATACAGAATTATAGATGCTTGAAATGTCAGTGACAAAATGACGTGAATGCGGATCTATGTATGTATGTATGTAGTAGTGTTTTGGGGCACCTCAGCACGAAAGTGGCTATATGGTTCCAATTAAAGGTAAAGTTCGAAAAATGTAAACATAAATTGTACAAATATCCAGGAAGATAAACCCTTGCAAATAAATGCAAACATGAACTACAAGATAAAATATAAAGTGTAAGAATGTTAAAATTCTGTAAAATGTATATACAATGTCAGATACAGGTAACACAGGTAAAATCCTTAAAATATATGACTAACATTTCTTGTATAAACCGCATTCCCTCAAAACGTCGATGATTTTCTTAAATGGTTTCTTCATGATGTTCACGTCACAATACTTCTGTCTCATGAAGCGGAAGTCGGCACACTCGACAAGAATGTGTTCCACTGTCAGTGGACACTGGCATGGTATGCACTCCAGTCAAGATTCACCATTCAGGAGGTATGCATGAGTCAGGTGTATGTGTCCAATATGCAATCAGCACAAACTTAGCTCATGTCTGCGATTTCTTCAATAGTGGGTTTGATGTTCTGAAGTTTGCTTGTGGAGTTTTCATTCCACATATTTCGCCCAGTATGACGAACATGCTGATTTATATCATATTTGAAGTCAGTACATGGAATCATCCATTCGGAAACGGGTAGCTGCAGGAAAGCCTTGGATGCTTGATCTGCGCTTTCATTACCCTCATGTTTCTGTAATATCTGATATATAAATGGGTTGTCAGATCTAAGATTTTGCAAGGCTTTCATTGTGGCTAGAGAATCCGAAAAGACGAAGACATTTGTTTTTGAGAGGTTTCAATGCAGTTCAGATCTTTTAGTATGGTCGTAATTTCTGCAGTACACATTGAGGCTTTATCCGGTAACCACCTCGAGATGGTTCCATGGAGTGTTGCAATGGCAGCTCTAACTTGAGAACCGTCTATATACATGGACGTATGGCTACTATAGGAGGCCCTGAATTGAATTTGCTCTGAAAAAAAGAGGATTTGTTGAGGTCTTATTGGCTTCGCAAAGATCAAATATTATTTTGGGAGGCTTTGATAACCTATGCAACACGCTACTTTGGCCTCAACTTTAACTAGACGAGTAGTCAAGATGGGTCTAATCAATCAGCTGTTCATGCCAAGCCAATATGATCGATGTCTGAAATTGTAAATTCAATTTAACGTTAACGCGATACATACAAGTTTATCTTTGTTATTTCTCAGTACTGCAGACATGGTCCTAGAAGGCGGTAGTTAAAGGGTCAATTAAGTAGAGATTGAGACAGCATTCTATCGAACCTTGCCTGAGTACACCACCTATTTAGCCATGACATTTGTGAGCTGGATTATCGCACCTGCATGTTGTCCCTTAGTTGGTCTCCGCGGCAGATGGTGAGCTTGAGTGATGACATTTTGTGCAACTAAACATGGTACCTCCAAAACATAATTCAACCACAATCGAACGACTTAGAAACGACTCCATGGATTCTGACTCTGACTCGGACACCTATAGACAAGTGCACTCTCATGGAAACTGACCTAAATTGCTCACGATTGAGTCAACCGACAATAATCGACCACTCACGAAGCTCTCATTCTATGCAATTACAAAGGCTTTGCAAGTTTAGCTGAAGAGCCAAAAGTGAGTAAAAAAAATAAATCAAGTTAGGCCAACTACTTGTGGAATGTGACAGAAAAGCACACTCGGACAACTACTAAGGGGCAAACATGATACCCTATAAATGTGTTCCCAAACAAGTCTTTGAACTCGTCAAAAGGAGTTATATGATGCAAGGATCTAGAGGATTGTCATGGAGTAGAAATACTCGGGAATCTTAATCCCCAAAGAGTAACTTAGGCGAAGAGAATCCAAGTGACCCGGGATGGTAAGAAAATTGGCATGAACACCTACATTTTGACCTTCAACTCACCTTCCTTACGACCATCAATAAAGGCTGCCTTCCTTCATATTGAAGAAGATCCGTATGTGCCCATCCCACTTCGATGCTTCCAACGCAAACGTTCAGTCACCATAAAGACAACTGCAGGATAAAAATGTAGTTTATACTGGCTGCACCAATGAAGATCACGATGACTCCATTTCACTAATACTAAATGCTGAGCAAATTGTGAAGGTGACCACTACAATTGCTCAAAGGAATGCCCCAAGTGCAAGCAAGAAAAAGAAATTCAATGCTTGAAATCCACAATAGGTTGGTCCCTCCAAGAAGCCAGCAGAATTGTAGACACAAGCACTCCAGTCGTTTCCAAAGGGATATTTAATGCCGATGCTACAAGGGTTGTTGAGCCCAAATCCGCAAAATCTACACCTACCCAGACTGATATTACTTAGCCCCATAGTGCACCGCACTACAACTACATCACTAGTCCTAAACCGAAAGCGTCATAATCAACACAAACAAGCTCGGAACAAGTTAAAGAACTCAAAGAACAGAACTCCTCAAATTCTACCAGCGAGACAAACGAGAAACCTAACAGTGCTGAAGACAAACCTATTAAATCTGCCCCCCCCCCCAAAAAAAAAGCAAAGAGCTGCTATCGCCGATGGTATAGCACCATCGACCCCCACCTCCCAAAAATAAGAGAGAATAAAAGAAACTACTAGACTTCCGAAGGGATCTAACGATTCTATCAAACTTTCAATAAGTTTGGAAGTCTAGAGATTGGACACTGGAGAGCCAACTGATGCCACGCCATAGAAACCTCACAGAGCTCCCGTACTTCCACCACTTCTATAAATATGTCTGACACTATAATACGATAGAATTGACGAGGTTTAGAGGCAAATATTGATGAAATCAGTCTTCTACTTAAAGAACACTATCCAGTAATTGTCTGTCTTCAGGAGACCTTTTTAAAAGAAAACGAAAGTGTTCATGTTAAAAACATCACAACGTACAACAACGTTTCAAGAAATACCGATAAGGTTGCTGCAGGGGTTTCTATCCTCTTAGCCAAATTAATATCAATACTACCTTACAGGTGATAAACGTTCGAGTAACAATACAGACAACTCTTACACTTTGCTTAATATATCATCCTCCAAGCACTCCAATCAATCAGTCTGATCTTGGCCATCTTATTGAACAGTTACCAACACCTTTTCTTTTACTTGGTGACTTTAACGGCCACTGTACACTTTGGGACTGTAAAGATATCAACGAGAGAGGGATAAAACGTTTGTTTCAAAACACAATCTTTGCCTTTTTAACGATAAGTTGTACACTTACTGGCATCCTGACACATGACCCTACTCATCCTCAGATCTGATAATCTCCAATCCATCTCTTTTACTTGACTTTTCTTGGGAAGTTGGTACGACCTATGTGGTAGTAACCACTGTACAATATACTTAAGAAGTAACATTCCCAAACCCCAAAGGCTCGGCCAGAGATGCGAATTGAATAAGGCTGACTGAGAAACGTTTCAGTCCCCCTGTTTGTTCAGAACCTTTGGTCCTTCACATTGAGATACCTATATAGTTCCCCGAACCAACGTCACGATTGACCCGAGTATCTAGGTTAAACAGCCCCAGGGATTTCGACGACTCCCGCTTTAAACTATCCAACCTGAAATAAACTATATTCTATCCGATAGCATGGCGTTATGTGACATAGGTCTGACTTTCTGGAAATTTAGAATAAATTCCGAAACATTCAATATATTAAACAATTTCATCAAAGAGAACGGATAGAAAGAAAGAATAAAGTTTTGCATTTTCACATACCTCTGCAGCTGAAGATTGCTTACGTAAAGTGGACAGTATTCCTGACAAGGCTTGTCCGCATTGAGACGACATAGAGAAAAATAACACCACAAGTACTATAGACGTGGTCAAATCCACGGCCAGAGAAATCGGGGTAAAAGGACCCCAACATCTCCCCCACCCACATCCCCAACTGCCGGCGCTTTATGCGTGCTTCAGTGGGTGAACAGAAATCAGTATTTCAAAATCACCAACGTTAAACCCATACACTGCGGATAACACTGTACGCGGTAACGAAACCCATCGACATGTATGTTCATATATAATACAAAGGCATTTTCGTGCACACAATTCCGTGACATTAATGAATCAGATTGCTGAAAATCGTAATGAAAACGAACCAGAATTATTTATAGAAAAATATATGCAAATTGGACTTCTTTTTGTGTATAAACTTTCCTATTTGCTCTTTCTCATAGTTCAATGGTTGTGTCCATGCGTACGGAGGTAGGGAAAATAATGCACCATTACTTTATGCTTAACAACCCAAATATCGGTGATTGTTTTAAAAGGTCCCAAATGCATTTAAAAAAAACTCAATACTTTTGAATGACTATACAAATAATTGCGTTGACTTTACATTTTGTTTGTTTATTTATTTGTGTGCGTCCTTTCTAGATAATTTGTCATTTTAATCACCTATTAGGTCTTGCCTTGATATTACCTCCATCCCCACCCACATCCCGCAGGAGATAAATAATCTTCGTCGTCGTCATCGTTGAGTATGATGAAGGCAGAGGAGGAGGATGCAGTGGGATCTGTATAGGCTTTTGTTGAAGGAGAATCGTTCTCTGCATATTCAGTCGTTTAGTTTTCCTGCTATAGTGACAACCAATGTGGCTGCTTTATCCTCCTTGCTTTTGTAATCACAATACCCTATACGGATTTAAAGAAACTCATGCAATACAATAATAAACATGAACAAATCAATCGCCATTCGGTTTCTGCTGGGTGTGCACATTTTGAGGATATGTTTCCTGCATTACTTCAGTTCTGAATAGAGTCCCAAGTAGGCAGTGTGCCAGCTTATGAATATTGTTTTTGGCTCTTCGTTGCATTACCAATGCATTACCAATAATCAGGTAAAGCCGCGCTACATATCTAAATGACAAAACCTGTCTAACTACATATCTTCTGGAAAGTGCATGTTTTAGCAAACGCCAGTTGGCATAATCTCACTTGAGACGAAAAATACTTTCCTTATCATACAAGATCGTCATGTAGAATCGCTTTGATACAGTATGCCAATAATCTCAGAGTAATCAGGACTTGGCCAATGTATGAAATTAATGAAATTGGACACTTTTATTACACAGCATGCATACTGGATCCAGTTGCGTCTTGCCGCGAATGTGTACTACTGCTCAGTATTATAACTCATCAGTAAATATCTTACGAAAAAAAATCATGCTTGACAAGGAAAAGAAAACCCACAACAAAAACAGAATTGTAAACAGCTTTCTCACTCAGATTACACATATGATGAACAATGCTTTAAAATATAATTTGTTCGATTAATTCTATAGTATTATAGCATTTGTGACAGTAGGTGAAATATCAATGAAAAAAATCTCTCATTGAAAAAACACATTTATGTATGCTTGTAGTTCATGCGCATGTTATCCTTTATATATGTGACACGGAGACTTGTGGCGGGGGGGGGGGGGGCTTGTAGCAATGGGGATTGTGACAGGGGAATTTGTGGGAGGGAGGCTTGTGACAGGGAAACTTGTGGCAGAGGGGCTTGTGACAGGGGAATTTGTGTCAAGGGGGCTTGTGATAGGGTAACTTGTGGCAGGGAGGTTTGTGATACTGGTACTTGTGGCGTGGGGAGGGATTGTGACAGAGGAACTTGTGGCGGGTGGGATTGTGGCATGGAGACTTGTATCGAGAATACCGCTACCATTAATTGTTATTTATTTTCCAATAGCCTCTGTATCTGTAGTCGTTGGGGTGATATAAAGGAAGGAGGAGGACAGCGCAAGTCCGTTTATCTGAACCCCAAATATCCAAAACGCCATCTTAGCCGAACCGGACTTTTCTTCACACCAAGATAACCTACCATCCACATATCCGAACGGCTCATATCTGACCTAAATGTTTATCCCCTTTCATGTCAGATAGATGGACTCAGTTTTAAAGAAGTAATTAGGTTGCCGTGGAATTCCATAACGATTTGTCTATCTCTCTTCTGAAACTGATGTTTATTACGAGACTCTATATAGAAAAGTCACGTATCATTTTAAGATTTGCTTAAGTTGTAATCAAAGAGCCCATTGTGCCTGCTGAAAACTCCCATTGATGGATGATTGGCTAATAAGTGGAAGGGCATATATAAGATAATGTTTGGTAATTGAATCTCTCCAATGTTTCCGTTGCATTTGCCAGCATCTGTGTTTCACTTTGGTTTAAAACGAAACACTAGCATACATGTTCTCAAATTCAACATCATGTCTGTAAATGGGAATGTTCTTGTTTGCGGCATAGGAATTATTTATTGTTCCGCAATTCACCCACAGCGATCAAAAGTGAATGAATCCAAATACCTGCACCTACTGGCATTCTCTGTTACAGCTGCACCTTTGCCACACAGCGGTTTGGATTTTTAGTGCATTATTTTTGTATTGTCTGCACACCGTCCACCAGTTCGCTAACATTATTGCTTCAGGTTCTCAGTGTTTGGGTAAGGAGCTGAGAATGTTTATTCAATTAACTCCTTGCGCACAAATCACATTTTGACACTTGCACAGACTTCATTACTGCTTTACGAACAGACTTCCTTTCTCCCTTAAGAAAACTGTACACCTTGCTTGAATTTGTGGGTAGATCATATTGCTATTTAAATCCTTCTGCACAAAACTATGCATCAATGCATCATCGACGATTAGTAAACTCTGTGAAATATTGAATTCCTGTGCATCTGCAAAAATGTATTCTCTGTTTAAAAACCTCTTTTAAAGAGCAGAAGTTTCTTGAGATGGAAAATGAACAAAACAAAAAAACCTTCATCTTCATCCATTATGATTTTAGGTTATCAACTTGTTAGTCAGGAAGAGATATTGAATTACGATGAAGAATTCACAAAATATTTCTCAAGGAGTTTCATACATATGAGAAACATTGGATATATAGCTCTTTGTGTCGACACAGAATATATAGCTCTTTGTATAGACACAGAATCACATTTCTGTTTGCACGAGAAAATATCTGTCATGTTTTCTTTATGTTGTTTATATGTTTATTTTATTTTCTTTACATTACATCGCTGCAAGTACGATAACAGATTTCATTAGCATTTTTTCATTTACACTACAAGCTTATACATTTTAAACGCAATAATGTCGAGAATTTGTTCTTAATTAATCTCAACTCAAGGTCTATCTATTTGCTTATGCTTCAAGTCATTTGACTCCCATAACTTCTCAAACATTATTTGGCCTAATTAATTTTAGATCACGGTTTATAAATTAGGCAAAACACGTTGAAATTCATCTGTATATATATATATATATATATATATATATATATATATATATATATATATATATATATATACAGTATTTTATCTCATAACCATGCAAGAGTAACAGCCACGCTACATTAAAAGAATTATATTCATTTCAGAATGATTTGGTTATTTACAATTGCAAGTTTCTATATGATTGTTAAATACTATTTTCCTGCTCAATATTGTTTACATAGTTAAACTAAAACACTATGGAAGAAGATGATTCAATTTCGGAGAACATCTGATAAAAATATACTTCACACTATTATGGCATAAGTAGATAAATTACATAAGAAGATAAATTACACGATTTTCTGTGAGATGGTTGAATCTATATAAGCTTATTTTAACTAAATTTGTCAATCTTTAAATATCAACAAATAAAAAGAAATTCGACATTGTAAAATCAGAGAAAAATAAAAAGTTGTAACAAGCAAGCCGTTTCTTATAATCTATCTCAATGTACTACACAGTTTATAATAACGTTTCTTATAATCTATCTCAATGTACTACACAGTTTATAATAACGTTTCTTATAATCTATCTCAATGTGCTACACAGTTTATAATAACGTTTTTTTATAATCTATCTCAATGTACTACACAGTTTATAATAACGTTTCTTATAATCTATCTCAATGTACTACACAGTTTATAATAACGTTTCTTATAATCTATCTCAATGTACTACACAGTTTATATGCAAAAAGAAATAACATCTTACCCCTCAGTAATACAATTTTACTGGAACTTAAATCTTGCTCTGAAATAGCTTGACGAATCAAAGAATGCATTTTACTATTTCGTATAAGATTTTCCAGTGTACTAAAGAAGGTCGTTCGTGTACAGATCTAAAAGTACTTTGGATTCCATTTTTACTAAAAGTACTTTGGATTCCATTTTTACTAAAAGTACTTTGGATTTCATTTCAACTCTAATATTATTTATGACAATGAGTCATTACAACATTAAAAAGCAAAACAGTCAATTCAAAATTTTGCACCGCAATATAAATTATTTATTCATATTTATAAATCATGAATGAAATATACAATGGGTTTTTATACAGATATGAATATACCAGTGAGATCACCATTCAAAGTGCATTATATGCGATATTGTTGTAAGCAGATAAGTAAGAATAACTTTCAAGGAACAGGAATGTTTTTCAGGATTATTGTCTGTTGATCACCGATGTATATAGATCAAGCATCCGAAAAATTTGGATAAGGCAAGGATCTGTTAATTGTCACCATCTAAATCAGGGTTCAAACAATGTCACACGCTGTGGATACTCTTTTTTGTCAGCAATTAAAAAAATATTAGTTTTAAGTTTATTTTCTAACCTAAATGGTGAACTTGGAAAGTTCGTTTCATATGATTTTAGGTAACAAAGAAAGACCGAATGTTGCTCGTATTTTTTTAAAATGGGAATTCGTTTCGTTAGTACGTCCAGAGTGGTGTATTTAAGGAGAGGTTCTGCCAGTTTTGACCGAGTTTTTCTTGACAAAGAATAAATAAATCAGCATTTCAAGACTAA
The DNA here is from genome assembly GCA_029931535.1 of Margaritifera margaritifera. Classification (NCBI taxonomy): domain Eukaryota; kingdom Metazoa; phylum Mollusca; class Bivalvia; order Unionida; family Margaritiferidae; genus Margaritifera; species Margaritifera margaritifera. The sequence goes on along the minus strand of JAQPZY010001015.1, from coordinate 352,669 downwards.
ACGTATCAGTGATTAGCAAAGCTTGCGCTCTTGCAATAGGTCTTTCGTCTGGAAAATATATTTGTTGAGAGGGAAAGGGGAAATAGACAACATATTTCTAGAAACTTTTTGGAAGTTGTATCTTGATATTGACATGAAAAATAGGATGGAGAAACTAAACCAGATATAACATTGCTAATCCTTTGACGGGGATGAAAGAGATTATGACAATAACCAGATTATACTTTCAAGATCTCAGATACGCACGTTTAGTTTTACTCCCTAACCCTTTTCGAAAGCACTTGAAAAACACGAATGTGCACCATAAGTGTTGTAAATAGAGAATAGACGTATTTAACCGTGATTACCTCTGCCTGCATGCTTGTTGCAGCTAGCCCATGGAAATGCACAATCATGGAAACAAACAATTGTTCATAACACCTGCGATTATTTAGCCCCTCTCATCTACTGATAAGTGATTTGCAGTACGGTACTTTTTTATTCCAGAGAATATCTTTATAGTTTTTGTATGAGTTCCAGAGGTGAAGCAGAAGTGACTTAGTGATTATTGCCTAATTATCGTCCAACGTCTTGATGATATGTATCAAATTTGAACTAATTACCTGGAACCTTGACAAACAACAGGTAAACAAAACACTTCCTTACAAAAGAAATTATTATTCGCTTGAAAGAGAGAAAATAAATTCATTCGATTCTGGCTAAAAATATCTTAGAACACGACATTTGTAGCAAAGTATCTTAATGTGGAAGGTTTCTCATGAATGAAAGACCCAGGGATTATTTCGTATTTATTACTATTTTTTTTGGTCATGTTCTCGCTTGTTCAGACATGATGCAAGAAACACAATTATAACAAGCCTATGTTTACATCCATAGTTCATTGTGCATTGACGCGAATCAAATTTGACAGTTGAACATTTCGAAAACGTGGAAGATCCGATAATTGTAATTACTAACATAATCCATGATACTACTAAGAATGCAATATCAAACAATTCTGTAATTCCTAAACATGTCAACAAACCATGATTTGATGATACTTCAAAAAGCACCATCCTGAAACGAAATAGACCCATAAAAGATAAATAAGAAATAACTTCCTCACACGAGAACTATTATGAACACTTCAGCCGTGTCAAACACCTGAAAGAAAGTGTTACCTTAAATTTAAAATCTGCTAACTCTGGAGATTAAAATAAACCTTTCACTATCAGAGAAGTACAAGAAACTCTTGGTCGAGAAATCCATAACACTTCAGCGGGGACAAATGATATCCACTATATCTGAAACACTTACTTGATACAGCTCTAAATACACAACTAAACAGTTTAAAAAATTTGGGAAACTTGAGACTTCCCGTCGCCATGACTAGAAGCAACAGCGATGCCAGTACCTAAACCTGGAAAGGACTATAACGAGCCTTTCATATATTGTTGCATATCACTAACAAGCTATATTTGCAAAACCATGGAACGAATGATACATAACAGACACCTCTGATATCTTGAGGTCAACAATCTCTATCAGACATTTAAAGTGGATTCAGACACCATAGAGCCACAATTGACCATCTAGTTAGACTTGAAACATGTATTAGAAAAACATTCAGAAGAAACGAATATATGGTAGATAGCTTTTTTACTTGGACAAAGCATATGACACCGTATGGAAGTACGGCATCATGAACACCATATGACACCATATGGAAGTACGGCATCATGAACACCATATGACACCATATGGAAGTATGGAATAATGAACACCATATGACACCATATGGAAGTACGGCATCATGAACACCATATGACACCATATGGAAGTACGGCATCATGAACACCATATGACACCATATGGAAGTACGGCATCATGAACACCATATGACACCATATGGAAGTATGGAATCATGAACACCATATGACACCATATGGAAGTATGGAATCATGAATGACCTAATCAACGCGGGTCTCATGGGGTGGCCTACCTATCTTTATATCCATTCTTTTGAAAGATAAAACTTTTAGTTAAGGTAGTTACCACCTTTTCTGGTTGCTATCCTCAGGGGATGGGTGCATCTTAGGGCAGTATATTGTCAGTCGATCTTTTCAACATAAAAATTGGCGCCATTTCGAAATGCGTTAATTTCGGAACAGACTGCTCATTATATGCCGACGAATTTTTGAACTGTTATAGATCAAAAGAGTATGCATATTAATGAACGTCAAGTACAGATATGCTTAAATAGAGTTCAGAAATGGTCAGAAGTAAAGTGGTTTAAAATTTCGAAAAATAAAACTGTTTTGCATGCACATCTGCCGATTACATAGAATTCACGATGACCGAAAATTCCATCTTCACTGTTCCCTTATCCCTGTTGTGGAGGAGACCAAATTTTACGGCTTATTTTTTACCATAAACTGACTTTCCTTCAGGGAAATTCCACACCTCATGGCAAATATCAAACGCCGCTGGATTTAATACGAGTCGTGGCAAATACAGATTAGATGCAGACCAGAAGTTCTTACTCCAGTCATACAGGAATTTAACATGATTGAAACTTCATTATGGCTCAGTTGTTTACGGAACAGGTTGCAAATCTTACATACAGATGCTTGATCCGATTCACAATCAGGGCCTTAAACTTTGTCTGGGAGCATTTAGAACGTTCCGTTCAGAAAGCCACTATTTTGAAGCAAATGAGCCTTTACTTTTTTTCAGACGAACGAAATTGGCTCTTCAGAGTACCATCAAACTATCATCTAATCCCGTATGTGATGTCGTCTTGAGGACCCAACACTAAACACTGTAAGCTCAGAAGCATATTTTCATTCCATTCATTGGCATATGAATTCATCCTCATATAGGATCAGCAAAAATCAATCTTACCAGTATTGCAAAACTTTCGTTCCCAAGTCGCCACCTTAGGTATCCCCCTCCCCACCTCCTCTCTTTTTTCAGAGTAAATCCAATGAAATCAGACCCTCCTACCGTGGGCGTACGTCCTTGTATACAGACAGTTCGAAAGACGGATCTAAGGTTGCAGCAGCTGCAACACCTCATGACACCAACTGGTGCCGGTAACGTGAAAGAGCCTCCATTTGTACCTCAGAAATTACAGCCGTACTCAAATCTTTGAACTACATTGAAATCTCACAAGAAAAAATGTAAGCATCTTTTCATGTTCCCTTTCCACGGTGAAGGCCATTCCAAACTTGAAATTTGACAACCCGTTAATATCCCAAATCTGACAGAAATAGGATTTGATCATATATTCTGGAAACAGTATTTTGTACTGTTGGCTGCCTAGTCACATTTGTATTAAGGGTAATTAAAGAGCAGATAAAGCAGCCAAAGCTGCCCCGCAGTCACCCGTTTCCGAATGGAAGATTCCATATGCTCACTTTCAATATTATACAAATCGGCATATTCTATTTACTTGGGGAAAAATATGTGGAAGAAAAAGTGCACAAAACAAGCTTGGAAACATCAAACCAATAATTGGAGACTGGCATGATGTGGTATTGTGACGCTCATGAATAGGATACACATACCTGACTGATGCATACCTCTTGAAGGTTGAACCTCTACCAGAGTGCATGCCTTGCCAGTGTCCACTGACAGTGTAACACAGTTTTGTCGAGTGTATCGACGTCCACTATGTAAGACAGACGCGTTTTGATGTGATCTCACATAAAGAATCTTTTCATGATGGACCTTTTGAGAGAATGCGGTTTATATAACAAGTTTTGACTTTGTGTTTTATATTTTTTTATCCCATTTACTCTAATTTTATATATCTTTAAAAGCATTTTAACGTCTCTGCCTTTTATCTTCTTTCTTGTAGTACTACATGTTTGCGTTTATTTGCAAGAGTTGATGTTTCGAAAATTTGGTTTTTGAATATTTTATCTCTACATTTTTAGAACTTAACTTTTAATACATACTGTATAACCGGTATCGTGCTGCCGTGCCGTTAAACCACATACATACATGCACGTATACATACATACATACATACATACATACATACATACATACATACATACATACATACATACATACATACATACATACATACTCATTCACATTATATTTCTGTTCTGAGGAATATTCAGTGGATGTGGAAGGTACGTGTCTATTTCAACCCCCATGACAAATGAGTACGAGTACCAAAAAAATTGTTTAAGACAAATATCAATAAATTTGTGTACAAATTTCAACATCTGCTGATAGATTCAAACATTAACATATATTTCATACCAATGATGAATTTTGTCTACATTAGATTATAAAAATGGATACAGTTGTTATAGTCTACTAGTGGTAATATCTGCAGACTCTTCTCGGTCACAATGGCGTAATGCAAATGGCAGTTGATGACCCTTCTGCGTTAGGCATCAGTGCCTATTATGGCTCGACAGGAGTAAGTTGAAATTTATAAAGAGTAAAAGAGAATTGTAAGCCGACCATACCTCTACCATCCCTTTGGGACGATGGGTCGTTAATGAGTTGTATGCATCGTTTCAGCGGCGATTTCTGTGTATACACGTACACAGTGTACATGTTTACATTATAAAATGGATTCGTTGGGTCCGTTTTTTACATTATTTTACCTGTGTGGACCTATATTGGGTAATATCGCCAGAACTTAACCCGGTCACTGTGACATGATGCCACTGACAGTGCACGACACTTGCGGAAAAAAAAGCTGGTGCATCACAGACTAATCCTCCCAGTGGACGCTGGAACAGAAACAGACTATCAACTGGATGTATTGGATTAGTTGAGGAAATACGTCGTACTCAAATAAATAACAGTAATGATTATAATAGCAATAATTACGGCTGAACTAGGTCTCGTTGCTATCCGACCCTTAGGCCCGAAAGTCGACCACAAAACCATCCTGACACTCACAATAACTGAAGCTTTTGAACGCAGGGCTTTATGTAAACTGTGTGATAAAGGCAGAATTTTATTTTCAACTAATATGATGGATATAATCTTCAAATCAGAGGAATGTTATTTGGCACTGGACATTTTTGTTTAGAAAAAGCCCAGGTTCCTCCCTCTCCTCTCCCATCCGACACGAAAATTAAATGGTTGGTCCCTAATTTACTGTTTGTCTTTGATTCTGTTATTCTTGAATCTATATTTTCCTTTTCTGACTTTCAAAACCTTGTCGATTAAGAATATTCTCCTTATTGTTAATTATATATATATATATATATATATATATATATATATATATATATATATATATAATTACAAAATTCCACAAGCTCTTATGCTGATCGAGTTTCCTAAGTGAAAAATCATAGTCATAATGACAATCTACAAATTAGCATGTTGGAAAACGAGAAAGAAATCACTATTTGTTTACACAGGTGAAAAAGAAAAATGAAAAATATGCCGATTTTCTCTGTCAGTTGTCCCTTTGGGTCTTTCGAGATCCGAGGTCCTTCCGCTATCAAGCTCGATCCGATATAAGTACCCAGATTAAGTTACTGTGCTGATAACCTGTATTTAAACACAGATAATAAGCTTTTTTTACTGGATAATATCAATGTAAACAGGAAAACACTTCATCTGAATAAAACACTATAAAACACTTCATCTAAATAGTTTCAGAGAAACGAAATTGTGATGGGAAAAGCATCGTAAATAAGGGTATATGTTGAAGGAAATTTTTTTATTACGTTTATAAGTAGAGTTAGCCCCTAATGATGGTCAAAACTCTCTGTTTAATAGAACTATGACCAATATATATATATATATATATATATATATATATATATATATATATATATATATATATATATGTGTGTGTGTGTGTGTATTCGCGCAGCAGAACTTGCACGTATTGTGTTTTTCACCAAACTCAACAAAATGCTGTGCAATATATACTAATATTTAACAGAATATCATTGAAGAAATTAGCGCTGGTGATATCGACCATGTCTTATGTACTTATATGTTGTTGTGCCATAAGTTCGATCAAAGTTTGGGAAAAAGATTATTTATCTCCACTCGATACTTACGTGTGAAAAAGTCTATGTTAGAGCTTTTCATAAGTATATGGTTTCTTTCTAAAATCTTCTTGCATTGTTCTCGAAGTGCCGGGCAAATTGTAAGAGTAAAATTTGCTTTGAGTCTAGTATAAGAAAAATGATGCAATCTACAAAATTATTCAAGCAGAAGTGAAACTTGACCAGATATTATTAGTACAATATAAATCGTTTACACCATTTAGGAAATATTATTTTATACAAATTTGTAGCGGATCGCTAATTGCATTTAGTTTATACACTACGAAGGATGCGCGTTAATGAGATTTAGATAAACGTTGTGATAATTGATGTGCTGCATATATAAAACAAGTATACTACCAAACTTTAATGGGATTTCTTTTCTTACAACATTCAGAGAACTCAGGCATTTATCAAAACATTTCGTGCACAACATTACTGTTATGTATGATGTTTATATAATATTATAAATATTTAAGGAAATTATAAATGTTTCTTCACTTTAATATTTGCTTAAATCTTTATGTTTATCAGGAAAAACATGTTTAACTAGTGTCCTTGAATTAGGTTGTTTTGATCAATATGTTTTCTCAATTTGAAGGTCAAGGTTGAATTTTTGTTTACAAGTATAATTCCATTAAGATGACACACATTCTAGAACATTCTGTCATGTGACCAATCTTTATATATGCCATGTTTGGTGGACATTTATTCAGTTTTTGACATTACCATCATTCTTGTAAAGAGCTATTACAGTTGTAAAAATTCATTCCAAATTCTAAGAGAGGAATTATTTTAAATATTCATTGGATTATAACAGTGCTCATAAACTTTTGGATTTTGGATTTTTAATTGATGATTTTGGAATTTATGTGAACTTATTCAGAGATTTTGGAATACTTCATTTTGACAACAGCACATCAAGATTACTAGTACATCAGGACTTTGGAGACCATTGGCACATAATAACATTCAAGGACACAGCCGTGAATTCGGAACATTATATATTTAGTACTTGTGATTAGAACAATCATTCTTATTGGATTATTAGGATTTCAAAACACATTACTGTAAGTGACTTTTTGATTTTTCATTTTAATTATCTAGTAATAAATTGCTTGTTGATTTTTACTTGATTTGTTGGTTTCACTTTCTTTCTGTTACATTTTTCTTAGACCATAGAGTCGTAACAGAAATTGGGGGCTCGTCCGGGATCTGAATTTCTTTAAAGCATATTAGAGATATTAAATTTATCTTTGAAATTCATATTGATTTTGTCTTGGAATTTTTTTTTTGTGTTTGGCAAAGATTTTTTATAGAGAAATTTTTTGTGTGTGAAACCAACAAGCATTTACAATGGCATCTAATGTTCAGAATTTCATTTCAAAACCTACCCAGGAGTGGTTAGAGTGCATGAGAAAGGATGAGTTGCTCGAGCTTGCCAGAAAATACAGTCTATCTGAGGCAAAAGTATCATTGACAAAACAGGAGATAAAGATTATTTTAATTCAGTATTTAGTAGGAAAGGGAATTTTTGAAAATAGTGCTTTAAGTTTGAAGAGAAAGCCTGTATCTGGTTCTGACAGGAAATTAAGGGAATTAGAGTTAAAAAACCAGATGGATTTAGAATTGGCAAAGCTTCAGATTCAGAGAGAGAGAGAGAGAGAAAGAAGAGAGGCAGATACAGATGGAGAGAGAGAAAGAAGAGAGGCAGATACAGATGGAGAGAGAGAAAGAAGAGAGGCAGATACAAATGCAGAAAGAAGAGAGGCAGATGGAGAGAGAAAAAGAAGAGAGTCAGTTGGAGAGAGAGAAAGAAGAGAGACAAATGCAGATACAGATGGAGAGAGAGAAAGAAGAGAGACAAATGCGGATACAGATGGAGAGAGAGAGAAAGAAGAGAGGCAGATACAAATGCAAAGAGAAGAAAGGGAAATGCAATTTAAGTTAAGAGAATTAGAACTGGCAAACAGAGCACACTCCACTCCTTTAAAAACAAGTTCAGGTTTTGATGTTACTAGATATATTAGGTTAGTACCCCCTTTTCAGGAAAAAGAAGTAGATAAATACTTTCTTCATTTCGAGAAAATAGCTGAAAACTTGAAATGGCCCAGAGAGCATTGGACTTTGTTATTACAAAGTTTACTTATTGGCAAAGCTCGTGAAGTCTACATTTCACTGTCAGTACAACAAAGCACTGATTATGATGTGGTTAAGGAGTACATCTTGAAAGCTTATGAGTTGGTACCAGAGGCATATCGACAAAGGTTTAGGAATTGTAGAAAAGAAACTGGACAAACTCATGTCGAATTTGCAAGGGATAAAGAACAACTATTTGATAGGTGGTGCTCAGCCAAGAAAATTGATCAAGGTTATGATAACCTCAGACAGCTCGTATTAATTGAAGAGTTCAAGAGGTGCGTCCATAGTGATGTTAAAACCTATCTTGACGAGCAGAATGTGGAAACTTTGGAAAATGCTGCTCGTATGGCTGATGATTATTCCTTGACTCACAAAATTTCATTTGGCAATAAGTCGTCCTCTCAGCAGTTTTCTGGTAAAAAAACCATTTCAATCTCATTCGAGTACTTCCAAATTTTACAACAGCACAACTGTTAGGAATCAAACATCTGATAAGACTGATCAGAAATCCTTATCTCTTCCTACGTGCACTTATTGTAAAACGAAAGGGCACGTTATTTCTGATTGCTTCAAGTTGAAAAATAAGCAACAGAGAAAAGACAGAGCTTTTCCAAATGCTCTTATTTCTACGAGGTCAAGGTCACGGTCTTGTATTGAAAGCAATACATTTGTTGGGTCAAACAAACCCCAGTCTGATTCTATTTTAGAGGCTTATGAACCATTCATGTCAGAAGGTTCTATATCACTTATTGGTGATTCTGCCAAACCTATCCCAATTAAAATATTAAGGGACACTGGAGCTTCTCAGAGTCTTTTATTATCAGGTACTTTGCCTTTGTCTGAGGAGTCTTCTTCAAGTGAAAGTGTTCTTGTTCAGGGAGTTGAGTGCGGCTTTGTAAATGTTCCTCTTCATTGTGTTAATTTGGCATCAAACTTAGTTTCTGGACCTGTGACTGTTGGGGCAGTGACTTCTTTACCCATAGAGGGTGTTCATTTATTACTAGGCAATGACCTAGCTGGAGATAAGGTTGTGGTTAATCCACTTGTAACTGACAAGCCTTGTTTGGATCAGAAAGTTGATCCTGTCGCAACTGAAATCCCTGATTTGTACCCTGCTTGTGCAGTTACTAGAGCTATGGCAAAAAGAGCTCTTGAGAGTGATGTTGATCAGGATATTATTCCTTTAGCTGACACATGTATTGGTCAGTCTTTTGATGAGGTCACTTTTTCCTCAGGTATTGATCAATCAAACGGTATTGATCACAGTGATCCTCTTTTGGCAACTCATTCTCTTTGTTCTACTCAGGGTGACAAACGACAATCTCTTGTCGTTGAACAGGAGCAAGATCCCGAGATATCTTGTTTGTTTCAGAGGGCTATTAGTGAAACTGAAGCCACACAAGTTCCAGTGTGTTACTTTGTGAAAAATGGGGTCCTTATGAGGAAATGGAGACCACCTGATGTATCCGCTGGTGACGAGTGGTCAGTGAGCTATCAAATTGTTGTTCCTAAGTCATATCGACAGGAAATTCTTAATTTAGCCCATGAAACTCCTTTGGCCGGTCATTTAGGAGTCCGTAAGACTTATCACAAGATCTTGAATCATTTTTATTGGCCGAAACTCAAAAGTGATGTTTCTAAATACTGCAGATCTTGTCACACTTGTCAAATGGTAGGAAAACCCAATCAGAAGATACCTAAGGCTCATCTGCAACATATTCCTGCATTTGATGAACCATTTAGTAGAATAATAGTAGACTGTGTTGGTCCTTTACGTAAAACCAAGTCAGGCAACCAATACTTGTTGACCATCATGTGCGCATCTACAAGATTTCCAGAGGCAATTCCTCTGAGAAATATAAAAACTAAAACTATTGTGAAAGCTTTGGTGAAGTTTTTTACACTTGTTGGCCTTCCCAAATCTGTCCAGTCAGATCAAGGGTCAAATTTTATGTCTGGAATTTTCCAACAAGTTATGCATGAATTAGGCATCCAACAGTTTAAATCTTCTGCCTATCACCCTGAAAGTCAAGGTGCTTTGGAAAGATTTCATCAAACTTTGAAGAATATGATTCGATCATATTGCTTTGATACAGAAAAGGATTGGGATGAGGGTGTTCATTTGTTGTTGTTTGCTGTTAGGGAATCAGTTCAAGAGTCGTTGGGTTTTAGTCCCTTTGAACTAGTTTTGGTCATACTGTCCGTGGACCATTGAAATTATTGAAAGAGAAACTTCTTTCAAATGAAGATTCAGAGATTAATCTTCTTGATTATGTCTCTGATTTCAAATACAAGTTGTCAAAGGCCTGTGAAGTAGCAAGAACTAATCTTCACACTACTCAGTCAAAAATGAAATTAAGGTATGACAGAAATACACAGGAAAGGAGTTTTAAACCTGGTGACAAAGTTCTGGCTCTCTTTCCCATACCTCAGAATCCTCTTCAGGCTAAATTTTTTGGTCCTTATACCGTTGAAAAGAAAGTAAATGACTTAAATTATATCATTAACACTCCTGGGAGACGGAAACAGAAACAACTTTGTCATATAAATATGTTAAAGGAATATTTTGACAGAGATAGCTCAGCTAATTATTCTGTTAATTTAGTTGTACCTGTCCCACACAGTGAAGATATCAACGATGGAATACAATCAGACTATAGTGACTCTGGTATAACCAATCTTCGGAATTCAGAAATATTGAACAACCTAGACCAGAAACTTTCACATCTACAACAACAGGAAAGAAATGAACTAAAACAGCTATTACATGACTATGAGCACTTGTTTCCTGATGTTCCAACACGAACAAGTAAAATTTATCATGACGTTGACATTGTAGATTCTGCGCCTGTGAAACAGCATCCTTATAGGATGAATCCTCTCAAACAGAACTATCTGAAGAAAGAAATTCAGTATCTACTGGAGAACGATTTCATAGAACCAAGTAAAAGTAACTGGAGTTCACCATGTATTCTTGTTCAAAGCCAGATAATACATTCCGTATGTGTACTGACTATAGAAAAGTCAACAGTGTCACCAAAACTGATTCATTTCCAATCCCAAGAATGGACGATTGCATTGATAAAATTGGAAATGCGGAATATGTCACCAAGTTTGACCTTTTAAAAGGATTCTGGCAAATTCCACTGACGGAAAGGGCAAAAAAAATTTCAGCATTTGTAACTCCAGATGGACTTTATCAATATAAAGTTATGCCGTTTGGAATAAAAAATTCGCCTGCAACGTTTCAACGTCTGATGAACATGATAACATTTGGTCTTGATAATTGTGACGCTTATATCGATGACGTCATTATCTACAACAACACCTGGGAAGATCATTTGGAAACCATTCGAAAATTCTTTGATCGACTCAGCGATGCGAATCTGACAACTAATTTGAGCAAAAGTGAGTTTTGCCATGCTTGTGTCACATTTTTAGGACATATAGTGGGACAAGGTCAAGTTAAACCTATAGAAGCTAAGGTCAAAGCTATCTCTGAATTTCAAGTTCCAATTTGTAAAAAGCAACTGATGCGATTTCTAGGTATGGCTGGATATTATCGGAAATTTTGTTCCAATTTTTCCAAAATTGCTGAACCTTTGACAAGTTTATTGAGTAAGAAAACCAAATTTCATTGGTCTGACAAGTGTCAGGAATCTTTTGACAAGTTAAAGGCCATGCTTAAGAATGCACCAGTTCTTTCTGCACCAAATTTTAGCCAATCATTTAAATTATCTGTTGATGCAAGTGATGTAGGGGTTGGTGGAGTATTGATTCAGGAAGACAAAAGTGGTGTGGATCACCCTGTGTGTTTTTTTTCTAAAAAACTAAACAAGCGCCAGAAAAATTATTCCACAATTGAGAAGGAATGTTTGGCTTTGATATTGGCTTTACAGCATTTTGAAGTGTATGTTACCTCAGCTCTTTCTCCAATTATTGTGTACAGTGATCACAATCCCCTTACTTTCATCAACAAAATGAAAGATAAAAATCGGAGATTGTTGAGATGGAGTTTGATATTGCAAGAATATAACATTGACATCAAACACATCAGGGGAAAAGACAGTGTGATTGCAGATGCACTCTCACGTGCCTAGAAATGTAATATTGCTTGATGTAATTAAGTCCAGTATCATAAAACATGTTCTTATGTATTTTTGGTTATTGTAGTATTAGATGTATATTCAAAAGAAAGCTTTATTATATAAATCTTTCTTTTTCTTTATGAGGGGAGGTGTTATGTATGATGTTTATATAATATTATAAATATTTAAGGAAATTATAAATGTTTCTTCACTTTAATATTTGCTTAAATCTTTATGTTTATCAGGAAAAACATGTTTAACTAGTGTCCTTGAATTAGGTTGTTTTGATCAATATGTTTTCTCAATTTGAAGGTCAAGGTTGAATTTTTGTTTACAAGTATAATTCCATTAAGATGACACACATTCTAGAACATTCTGTCATGTGACCAATCTTTATATATGCCATGTTTGGTGGACATTTATTCAGTTTTTGACATTACCATCATTCTTGTAAAGAGCTATTACAGTTGTAAAAATTCATTCCAAATTCTAAGAGAGGAATTATTTTAAATATTCATTGGATTATAACAGTGCTCATAAACTTTTGGATTTTGGATTTTTAATTGATGATTTTGGAATTTATGTGAACTTATTCAGATATTTTGGAATACTTCATTTTGACATCAGCACATCAAGATTACTAGTACATCAGGACTTTGGAGACCATTGGCACATAATAACATTCAAGGACACAGCCGTGAATTCGGAACATTATATATTTAGTACTTGTGATTAGAACAATCATTCTTATTGGATTATTAGGATTTCAAAACACATTACTGTAAGTGACTTTTTGATTTTTCATTTTAATTATCTAGTAATAAATTGCTTGTTGATTTTTACTTGATTTGTTGGTTTCACTTTCTTTCTGTTACATTTTTCTTAGACCATAGAGTCGTAACAATTACACACAAAAGTTTACCTTGTACCTCTTCAAATCCATTGGAAATGATGCATGATCTGATTTAGAGAGTTGCCTAAAAAAATTCCTCTCAGTATAAGATCTCATGTTTGCAATCTATTTACGCTTTCTTTAATATATGATTTTTGTATTGCATGCAACAGACTATAGTAAAAGATGACCTTACAAAAAATATGAATTCCAATGTACAACTTATTCCCGTCCACAGAGTTTCCTTGAAGTCCTATAAAGAAGCAGGATATTACATTAAGCGTTTTCAGAGTTTCCTTGAAGTCCTATAAAGAAGCAGGATGTTACATTAAGCGGTTTTCAGAGTTTCCTTGAAGTCCTATAAAGAATCAGGATGTTACATTAAGCGGTTTTCAGAGTTTCCTTGAAGTCCTATAAAGAATCAGGATGTTACATTAAGCGGTTTTCAGAGTTTCCTTGAAGTCCTATAAAGAAGCAGGATGTTACATTAAGCGGTTTTCAGAGTTTCCTTGAAGTCCTATAAAGAAGCAGGATGTTACATTAAGCGGTTTTCAGAGTTTCAGAGTAAAGATATCACACAATTGCTAAATGTTGTCAGCACAAACTTTGGAAAAAGACAGTAATTCTCATGACAAAATGATTTTAACACTGAACTATATGGAAACATAAATAAATATTCGATAGACATTGTTTTGAGATGTTATCACGTGACGTTTGCCGATAGTTTGTGCCTGCTTGCTCTACAGATAATACTCGTGGAAGACACGAAAGTGAAGGAAATATTTCGAGGTTGTATCAGGTTCAAGGGTTATGCAATGACAAAGGAAAGGAAATAAAGAGTGTAATTTTAATGTTTGAAGAAAAGAGATAGTCATAAACCTTATATTGTATTTGTCGCTTGAAGAAATCATTCGATGCAGTTTCCAGTGCATTTGACAAACGCCAGTCAGAGGTATAGTTGTTGTGGTTAGAAGCAAGTACAGTATGAAAATTTGTCAGCAGAAAACATTTTTAATATTTGAATAAAGATATTTAAAAAATAATACTCGACATATAAAATAGTAAGTGTTGAATGGAGGTCATTCTTTTGGGCTGTAAAACTATGATGTGCACAAGGCATCAAACCCATTGGGTTCTCACGACTCAAACCGTCCCACGCTACGCCAAAACACAAAAAAAAGCAAAAGGGCGTTTAGAAAACGAATATATGAGTTCCTTAATGGTCTTTGGAAAGAACAACTCAATAATCTGGCAACAGAACTCCGTGTTGCAAAACGTGAATGAGGTTCTCTTGTTATAACGACATTGTTTTGGCCCTATTCTCTCGAGTATAAGACGCATCAAATAGCAAATAGCTTAGACTCTGATCTGCGGTCTTATTATACGTCAGTAGATCTGAGTCTGCGCTGTACGTTCCTACCTATGATTCCAAGCGAACAGAGTAGACTTTGATCTACTGGCGCATGCACCAGCATATTTGGATCGACTCTGCCAGCAGTCTGGTGAGTATTTTGCAGGAGAAAATACGGTATTAAAATACTAGAATATTTTCAAAATTACTACCCCCTGTGTCAGACCATGAGCTAAAAATAAAATACAATTGGTATGATGTCCTTTCTTATGTCTACCACGCTTTGACAGTATACAATTATTATCGTTTATGTAGGGCGTGTACCGCCGACAAAAGTGCCCAATTTACCCTGAACACTGTGATTATGAAAATGATATATGTATGATAAATTGCAGGTTCACTTACTCAGCAATTGTTTTCAACTACGTGCTGTTTCTTTCATGGTCTCTTTTTGTCTACCATATACTAGCAAAAGATTGTTCCCACAGCTAAAGCAGTCTATAAAATGTAGGTTTATCTTATTTGTCATCAATGTACTCGAGTATGTTTTTCCTTTCTTTCTTTTGTAAATGTAACATCTACCAATAAATTTTGATGTATTCACACCACTCTTTACTGCCTAATATTTACAATTTGTATTTGTTTTATCTATCTATTCGTCTGTCTATCTGTCTGTGTGTTGTTTATCCATTCACCTGTCCACTCAATTTGCTCTTGTCCCTGTTTTTCCAATAATTGCTTTCTTACAATTGTAAGTGATTCATTTTCTTGCATATATATCTTTTTCCGTAGGTCATACATTTAAGATATTCTCTTTCATTCCATCAAGTTTATGAGTGTTACGTAGTTCTGTGATGATTCTCAAGCCCGTAGTGGATATCTAAAATAATCACCTTGCTTCACATCTTGAAGTTTATTGTCTCTTTCATGATCAATATATGGGCAGCTTTAGACATTAAACACACATGCAAGCATGACATAGCAAGATCTCGTCGTCTGAACTGGTTTCCCCGAGGTAAACATCGGATATCATTTGTTCTCACGGGCCTTACAAAATCATTTCGTTATTGGTCATGTAACGTGATTGCGTACATTTCCAGGACGAAATGGGCTCGAAGCCTAGCACACAAATACGCCTCTTTCGAATACACCCCTTGCAAACTTATTACAATAATAAGACTTTACATGGAACTCCTTCAATAAAGTGCTGTCTTACATTTGACTGCTTTGATTCTACTTTTGACCTTTGACCTGCTACTGGTGTGAATTCATGTAATGAGGTCTCTATTACATGAAATTATACACAGGTATACTGTTGATAAAATTATTTAACATCAAGAGGAAAACGCAGTAGATTTTCTTGATGGTTTTAAAATCTAAGTTCAATTTAAATATTATCAGGCAATTTCCTCTGTCACACTGGGAAACCATATATTATATCCTTCGGTTCTTTTTTTCTTTCATTCTCAATTATTAATCTGTCTCAAATTAGAATTTCATGCAAAAATATCGAACACGGGACAAAATATAAACGCAGGAAAATATTACCATTGTGGAATAGATCCTGTCTCAGACAATGCAACAACCGTCGTCTGAACTATTTGTAAAAATGTACATGACCGTAATGGAGAAAGTGTTTTTGGTCCCAGTATCTTTTCCCTAGACAAAATTTAAGAAATTAATGATCCATTTTGAAAAAGACAAGTCTAAACATTGATATATTAGACGTTTTTCTGGTAATAACGTTGTGTCTGCATGACAGAAGACGACTTTTTAAGTTTGATAATGTATTTTTAATTTTACTGGAATATATTCAAGTCAATATTTTGTCCATTGATGTTGGTCATCTCAGTTGGGTGTTTTATTGAAATAAATGATAATGTCGCATGCAAACATTACATTGGTGAGATAGGCAGAATTCTGGGTGAGATAAAGGCGATATATACTTGAGAGTGATGACATCGGCCCGATCATACAAAATACATTGTACCGATCATGCAAAATACAAGACACAAGCACCATATGACGAGCATAAACAATGTATCTGCAAGGAAGTTATCATAAACGGTTATATTTCAGAAAAAGAAACTTTGTACTATGTACGGCTGGCACGTATCCCCCTTCCCAGGGGAAGGTGGGAGGTTACTCATGTCGTAAAATGGTATGCTGTTTTCGCTAGGGGTTGTGAACCGCTACCCCGTTTGCAGTCAGGTTGTTACACACCATTGAGAGACGCTTTGATTTTGAATACCCTGTGTCAATAAGGTGTGAACTAAGCCGACAAAACACCCGGCAATTATTATTAAGGGGACCTAATTATGTCACCATAACTGTCTAATCTCCTTAAATCTCATCTATCAGACAGAAAAAAGGAACCCCTATCCAGAATTTTGGTTGCAAAATATACCCATTGTCAAACAAATCTTGGACCCCTAGCCCCGACCGTCGGAACATCCATACTACAACTTATGCAGTGAGTGACCACCCACCCAACGTTCTGCTCCCCCGTGGAATCCCGGGCACGAACTTTAACATCCTATTGTGGTTAGGATAGTTTCACGACCCGCGCCGAATTAACAACGAGGTGGGAGAAGAATGTACTTGCATGCCAAAGCGCCTGACTTATTTATAGTGTGGTTAAACAAGACTAAACAGAAGAAGCAATTATTAATATATATGGACGTAAATTTCAGGGTGTAATTTTGAGACTGAACACTTCGACGGGTGCAACACTGCAAGACAAAAAAAAAAAAAAAAAAAAAATATAATTTGTTTCTCGTAGTATCCTGAATTGTAGGACATACTTCGATAAGCAATCATTATGCACAGATTTTACAAGAAATCATTATGAACATATTTTACAATCAGTAATTCTGATGGTGAATGAAAAAACAAATGTTACCTGCTTGGTGAACTAATCGATATATCAGCCAAAATATGCCTCTAGTATTTTTTCGAACAGTTTGGGAGCCGGACACTTTTGTCATAAAAATCCCAGCCCCCCTCCCCCCTCCCCACCCGCCCACCAACCCTCACACGGAAATGAAATGGTCGGTCACTAAGTCAAGTTCGCACCGTGAGTCGTTTTGTCCTTGTACTTGTTCGCCCTGAATCGTTTCGCCCTAAAAATTTGCCCTGAGTCGTTTCGCCATATTATACTACAGTTTTGAGCTGGAAGTTGCTCAATGAATTTTGCAAACAGTTTTATTTACTGGAACAAAATTAGAGTGTCAAGATTCTATTTTACACATTTATTCTCGTAAGCTGAGGCGCTGACTACAGTGGGTTACTAGATCAATACACTAGAATGTTTAGTTATGTTTTTTTTTTAAAATTTGGTTATGTCAGAGTTTCTTACTATTAAAGAAATGTATATAATGTTGGACTTATGACCTTGCTGAAGCCAATGTCATTCCACGCTCCACTTGTCACAAGATTTATTAAGAAACTTGAAGCGGGGAACTTTTAAATATTTTACACCGTACTACTTTGAACGAATTATAACTCTCTAATTTGTTAGATTATTTTGATGTCATTATATTTATAATTCTTTATATAATCATGTATCCTAACATATTATATGAAATCCAGGGATAGGCGCTTTCCTCTCTGTTTGGTATATAATCTAAAATCTTAATTGATACTTACATAAATAAAAGGTACCGACAGAAGACAAAATTATATTAAAAAGGTCCTCTGATTATTAAATTTGAAACTATGAAATATTATTGATAAGAGAAACGTTTCTTCACCAATTTACAATAACAAATAAATACTTTACAGTAACATTCATATTCCAAAGAAGATGACTACTATTTGTAATGACATATTGCAGGGGCGTACCGTTTTCGTTTGATTTCATTATTCTGGAATGGTGTCAAGGGAAGAAGTTACTTTCTTCATAGATATTTGCAGAGACGAGAAGATTTTCCATACTTTTTAAATTAGGAACTGCTTTACTGCTAATGTTATCGTTTTCGAAGGTATGGGATATTAAACAACTTAAAGGATTTTGACAGCATTGATCAATATGCCCATCAATGAGTCGGTTGTCCAATATGACAATAAATGAGTCAGTTGCCAAAACGTGTGTCAGCACGTTATGTACGCAGAAATTAAGTCAAATGTGAAACTGTCCTGGTTTAATGATAATTATGTTTAACAAAAGGAACATCTGGGATATCGTTGGATAAAGGGCTGCATTCGTTTAACCATGATACAAGTATACAACTAGGAAGACTCATAGCTTTATAGATCTAACAACAAAGATTGATAGTTCTAACATGAAATTTTTTTTATCATATCATCAGGTAGATGATACAGATCATATTCTATACGGAACTTGTCAAAAGATCACAACATTATATATATATATTTTTTTCAATGTTAGCACATACAAAATTACATATCAGAATCTGTACATTGTACGCTTTGGTAGCTTCGTCTTAAATCTGTTCGCGGGTTCGATACACTCCCAGGCCAACCTGGATCGACTGCCTCAGTGTGTCCTTGGGAAACGCATATGATATAACCAAAAATGTGTTAAAAGTGCCGTTAAAACACTAATAAAGAACTGTTTGTCTCGTTCACTATAAGGACATTCTTGTTTTTGATAAGCTTCCTCTGTTTATGGAACTATATGTTAAATAAGTGGGAATGAGCCAGACTAGCTAAAGGACTAATATTAAGATCAAAATAGACACTTTAGAACTCATTTCCCAATTTTGAAAATAAAGTTAATGTTTGTTGTTCACTTTTCTCCTATAAATGTTGTATCCCCTTTGAATCTTTTTAGAGTACCAGTGCTGTTGAAGAGCTCTAGACAAGTAGCGTATTTGCATACTTTAAGCAAATAAACTGAATACACACGAGAAATTTGTATAAATGTGTTCAAAATAAGCAAAAACATTGTAATGTTAAGCATTTCATCCAAAGTTGTTAACGTATTTATCTTGCCGTAAACACGGTCAATATTTTAGTATTGAGTATTCACTCAATATAAACAATGCGAATGGGAAAGTTTTACGAGGTTCCTCGCACGTTTTAAAATGAAAGTACACGATCAATGTGGGTGCTCTTATCAATTAAAGCGATATAATCTCACTGATCTTAGATAATGTTAGTGAGCCAGAGTGAGCCGTTTGACGATTTCTTAAAGGCATGATAAACATCTTAATGATTAAGACTCCGTCTGGTATCTTAAGGTTTTTTTTCTTGTGTATACCGTTCATAAGAAACCCAATTGTTAGGGGGTCTTTTTTAGTATATTTAAATTACTTAGTCCCAAACTGGGGAGTAAAATACTCGGTTCATTAAAATCTTATCAGGAGCTTTGACATCGAGTTCTCTTGTAATTATCTGGTGTGGGATAATAATAATTAATACTAGATGTTATTCCTGCCATCCACTCATTCATCCAACTTTCTATCCACCCAGCAATTCTTTTTCGATGATTCATTGATGCATCTACCCACCCATCCATCCATACCAGCATGCATTTAACAATATAGCTAACCAATCAGTTTTGTAGCAAAATGTGTATAAAAGGTGACTTCATCAGAAATAAGGACTGGATAGTTGGAACATGGACGTCTATAATGCTGACTTCATCAGAAATAAGGACTGGGTAGTTGGAACACGGGCGACTATAACAGCGACTTTATCAGAAATAAGGCCTGGATAGATGGAACATTTGCGACTATAATGGTGACTTTATCAGAAATAAGGTAGTCGGAACATGGGCGACTATAATGGTGACTTTATCAGAAATAAGGACTGGTAGTTGGAACATTTTTAAGAGTGACTTCATCAGCAATAAATGACTGGGTAGTTAAGACATGGGTGACTATAATGGTGACTTTATCAACTCATTGTATTAGAATACATGTGTTTTAGTGTTTCAGATCTGTAATATGTTTGCTTTTTCAAGTGTTTTTGCAAACTGTTTGCTGTAGCATGGACAGGTTTACTGTACTCATAAATGTTCCTTTTTTTGGAACTATGGTACCCTTGGTGTGGTTTGAGCTTTTTATGCCGGATTAAATTAAGAAAGAAAGCTAAGTTTGTACTTAGCAGGAATACCTATATAATTATCTGTATGATTTCTATGACTAATAAACTAATCGCTAATACATCCGCATTATTTTTTCTACTGGTCAGGAAAGGCGATGTACCTGCGAAAGGATTATTAAACCAGAGAGAACGTGGTATGATGCTACGATAGGTAACAATCTCTGGTCCCAATTTGAGGTACTAAACAAAAGAATTCATGCTCTAAATTTGTTCCTATGCCAAAAGATATACCATCTAAATCCTCACTCGTTCCTATGCCAAAACATATACTATCTAAATCCTCACTCATTCCTATGCCAAAACATATACTATCTAAATATCCTCATTCGTTCCTTTGCCAAAACATATACCGTCCAAATCCTCACTCGTTCCTATGCCAAAACATGTACCATCCAATCCTCACTCGTTCCTATGCCAAAACATGTACCATCCAATCCTCACTCGTTCCTGTGCCAAAACATATACCATCTAAATTCTCACGTGCCCCTATGCCAAAACATATACTGTCCAAATCCTCACTCATTTGTATGCCAAAACATATACTATCCAAATCCTCACTCGTTCTTATGCCAAAACATATAACGTCCAAATCCTCACTCGTTCCTATGCCAAAACATATACTATCCAAATCCTCACTCGTTCTTATGCCAAAACATATACCATCTAAATCCTCATTCGTTCTTATGCCAAAACATATACTATCCAAATCCTCACTCGTTCTTATGCCAAAACATATACCATCTAAATCCTCATTCGTTCTTATGCCAAAACATATACCATCTAAATCCTCACTCGTTCTTATGCCAAAACAGATACCATCTAAATCCTCACTCGTTCCTATGCCAAAACAGATACCATCTAAATCCTCATTCGTTCTTATGCCAAAACATATACCATCTAAATCCTCACTCGTTCTTATGCCAAAACATATACCATCTAAATCCTCATTCGTTCACATGCTAAAACATATACCTTCTAAATCCTCACTCGTTACGAACCAATGAACAACTGTTCGTTTAGTGTATATTTACAGATCCTAAAGTTTGTATAAAAGAGAAATTTAAAATACTAGCTGAATCAAGTCAACTTTACGTGTACTCAAGAATTTATATCGGAAAATGCCCCCCCCCCCCCCCCCCCAAAAAAAAAAAAAAAAAACCATTGGCAAAGTTGTTACATTGCAACAAAGTAGATATATAATTCGTTCCATATATGTATATATGTATGTATGTAGTCGTGCACACGTTGCACAAAATAGGTTTTTAATAATATTACGAACCACAAGAAGCACAAGTGGTGATTCTCAACAATCAGTTTCTGCTTTATACTCGCCAGGTATGTTTTTATGTCAAGAAACATCACAGCTCACAAACAAGCTTTTTGTTGTATGAAATATATGTAAAAAAAATGACCACTTAAACAATGTGAATTTTATTTTTTGTTTAATCATGAATATCTGTAACCATATAAACTGCAGTTAAGTATGTATGTATTGCGTTTAACGGCACATCAGCACAGTCCTGGCTATATAGAACTGAGTAAGTTTAGGTATCCTTAAAGGCATACAAAAGAAAGATATAGCCAAAAAGGGTAAATCCTATAAATTCAAAGTCATATTCTCCATAAAACCACACTGTTTTAAAGTGTCCAAGATCATTTACACTAGAACATCTTTATTGGATGCATCTCAGGGCATCTGGCCTGTCCTACATCCCTAGGTCTGCATGAGTATCAGGGCATGCAGGAGGACGCATATGGCCTGTCCTACATTCCTAAGCCTGCATGAGTATCAGGGCATGCGGTAGGACGCATATATGGTCTGTCCTACATCCCTAAGTCTGCATGAGTGTCTGGGCATGCAGGAGGACGCATATGGCCTGTCCTACATTCCGAAGCCTGCATGAGTATCAGGCATGCGGTAGGACGCATATATGGTCTGTCCTACATCCGTAAGTCTGCATGAGTATCAGGGCATGCAGACTGGCCTGTCCTACATCCCTAAGCCTGCATGAGTATCAGGCCATGCAGGAGGACGCATCTGGCCTGTCCTACACCCCGAAGTCTGCACGGGTGTCGACTGCAATTAACATCAAATATATTT